>JAJONR010002629.1:0-45253 GCA_029582245.1 Solanum etuberosum | reverse complement strand
GGTGATGGAATTACCCGAAAATAAGTATGAACATTGGAAAGCTAAGTTTATAGATGGCCTTCCCCCTTTATTCGCCGAAAGAGTTAGAAAAGCTCTGAGAAATAATCATGGTGAAATTCCTTATAAGGATTATACCTATGGTAAGCTGATAGGAGTTTGCAATCAAGAAGGATTAAATTTGTGCAATGAATTAAAATTATCTAGACAGCTTAAGATGGATACGCTTAAAGAAAAATCTCAGCTAGGAGACTTTTGTACCCAGTTCGGTTTACCTGATACTTCTGCTTATAGTAAGATATAGGAATTCTAAATTCTCCAACCCTGATAAACCTTATAGAAAAAAGAGGTCTAGACATAGATCTAAGGAAGAGCGCGACGCTAGAAAAGCCTTCCGTAAGTCTGATAGATTTATCAAAAATAGGTCTAAACGTGATTTCGCTAAAATCAAGTGTTATAAATGTGAAATTTCGGTCACACAGCACCAAATTATACGTTTGAAAAGCTGAAAACCTTAGAACTTGATGAAGGAGTACATGATAAGATTTACAGTTTGATATACACTTCTGGTTCTGAGTCTGATTACGATTCTGATTCAGGTTCTGAAGAAGAAGTTGATTTGCTTGATATATCTGATAGTAATCAGCATGATAAAATGAATATTTGCAATACCTGTCATGGTGATATATGTTCTTGTGAAAATGATGAATTTTATAAATTGCAATCTCAATTTCAAGATTTAAATGTAAATACTATTATATCTGTTAATGTGATAGAACTTTTGAAAGAAGTCACTGATAATGATCTTCGAGAAAAAATTATTCATTTAGCTGCAAATAATAATGTTAGTTCAAGTTCTTCAAAAAAATCGGAAAAATAAAAGAATGATTTTGAATTTGAATATGCTGCACCTTATTCATTGTCTGAAATTAATAACAGACTTAATAAACAAACTACTCATACAAGAGATTCTTCCTTTGATGATTTGAAAGATGAAATTGAAAATTTAAAAAATGAGATTAAATCTCTTAAACAAAATAAATGATTTGTGATCATAGAATTACTCAGACAGAGATTGTTAATAACAAAGGAAAAAATATTGTTGAAGAAGATACTCTTGCAAGGAAAAAAATACTCTTGAAGAAGGTATGTTTTTAGGAATGATGCAAATTGTTACTGCTCATAAATGGTATATTAAATGCACCATCTTGATTGATAATAGTTTTTCGATAACTGATATTGCTATGATTGATAGTGGAGCCGATGTTAGTTGCATTCAAGAAGGTCTAGTACCTACTAAATATTTTGAAAAGACAACTCATTTGGTTAAATCTTCTTCTGGACATGCTTTAGATATAAAGTATAAATTACCTAATATACGTATTTGCCAAAATAAAGTTTGCATTCCGCATTTCTTTTTCTTGGTTAAAAATCAGTTATACCCGCCAATTATAATTGGAACCCCCTTTATAAATGTTATTTATCCATTTACTAGCATACGTGCTAAAGGATTTTCTGCTACTTATTAAAATATAAATTTAAATTATACTTTTATCACTGACCCTATTTCTCGTGATATTAATGCTTTGATTAATATGAAACAAAGGCATGTTGATTCTTTGCAACTATAATTATTTAGTATAATATATTTGATACTTTGAAATCCACCAAAGTGCAGGAACAAATGAAATTAATTTCTGAACAAATTGCTATTGATATTTGTGCCGATCATCCTAGTCTTTTTGGAATCGAAAAAAGCATATTGTTACTCTTCCATATGAAGATGAATTTTCTGAGAATGATATTCCTACTAAATCTCGTCCTTGTCAGATGAAAATCGAATTGGTAGAATTCTGCAAAAAAGAAATTGATAATTTGTTACAAAAGTGTTTGATGAAACCTTCAAAATCACATTGGTCTTTAACTGCATTTTATGTTAGTAATGCTGCTGAAAAGGAACGTGGTGTTCCTAGATTAGTTATAAATTATAAACCTTTAAATAAATTCTTAAAATGTATAAGATATCCTATCCCCAATAAAAGAGATTTGCTTTCAAGATTATATGATGCTAATATACTTTCAAAATTTGATTTAAAATCTGGTTATTGAAATTCAGATATTTAAAGAGCATACTTATAGAACTACTTTTAATGTTCCCTTTGGACAATATGAATGAAATGTTATGCCTTTTGGATTAAAAAATGCCCCTTCTGAATTTCAGAAAATAATGAATGATATTTTTAATCTTTATTTGAATTTTATAATTATTTACATTGATGATATTTTAGTGTTCTCTAAAACGTTTGAAACACACATCAAGCATCTTGATATCTTTAAGAAAATTGTTATACAAAATGATTTAGTTATTTCAAAACCAAAAATGAGTTTGTTTCAAACAGAAGTTAGATTTTTAGGACATAATATCTGTCAGGGTAAGATTACTCCGATTCAACGATCTATTGATTTTGCATCTAAATTTCCGGATGTTATTACTGACAGAACTCAGTTACAAAGATTTTTGGAAAGCTTAAACTATCTATCCCCAATTTATAAAAATCTTTCTCGTGATTTAGCCCCTTTATATGATAGACTAAAAAAGGATTATAAACAACATTGGGCTGAAAGTCACACTAGTCTTGTTAAAAATATTAAGGAACTTGTTAAATCTCTTCCTTGTTTAACTCTTGCTAATCCTGTATGACAAAAGATTATTGAAACTGATGCTTCTAATATTGGTTACAGAGGAATATTAAAATAGATTAATCCTAATGATAAAAATTAATATTTGATTAGATTTCACTCAGGAAAATGGACTGAAGCCCAGAAAAAATATGCTACTGTGACTCATGAAATGCTAACAATAGTCAAATGTGTTTTAAAATTTCAAGATGATTTATATAATCAAAAGTTTTTGATAAAAACTGATGCTCAATCTGTTAAATACATGTTTAACAAAGATTTTAAACATGATGCTTCAAAATTGATATTTGCTAGGTGGCAGGCCCAGTTAGCTCCTTTTGATTTCGAGATTCAATATAAAAAGGAAAGTGATAACTCTCTTCCAGATTTTCTGTCTCGAAAATATTTAAATTCATAATGAATTTTTATATAACTTTTATTAATGAAAAAACTTTTGTTACTATTCTAAAGATAAGACCTCTTAATAAAGACCTGCATGAATTAATAATATGTGAAATCATCAACGATATTATTAGAGAAGATTTCTCTATACATGATTATGAAGAAATTGTTGATATCGATAATGATAATTATTACAGTGACTATTATGATATGTCCTAATAAAGCAAAGTGTTATGTTTGCAGGATGGACCCTCCTTGGACTACCAAGGGCAGAGGTAGGAATAATAATACAAGGGGAAGATCATCCCCAGGTTCGTCCTACGGATCCTCTTCTAACTCCCCAGTTATACAAATGGGAAGAAGAAGTTTGATAAACTCAAAAGTCTCTCAAAGTGAGGCTTCATATTCAGTACATCTGGAAGATATTCCAGAATACAGTCCATTATACACACAGCTACAGGCATATTTATCTCAAAAGCAAAGTGATACTTTTGCATCAATAGCTAAAGAAGACAATGATGATATCAAGTCTTATGAAAAGTTATCAAAAAAAGAAATAATATTTCTTTTGGAAAATTTTGAAATTCAGAGAAAAGAAGAACCCTGGAAGATATTCCAGCGATACCTAATCAACAGATTATATTTCCTGGGTGAGTCATACAAAACTCGATCGTATTATGAGACTATATTGATAAGCACTGGTAGTGTTGAGTTTCAACACTTTTCAGGCTACAATACCAGTGAGAATGTTTATAACTTCTCAAAAATGATAATTAAACAAATTATATCTGTTGAAGACTGGGTATATCCACTATGAAAGAAAGACAAATCATCCTAAACAAAATCGCTATGAGTTTCATCTACTGGGACTATATTCAGGCTTTTGATAAAGTCCTCTATTACAATAATGATAGACATAAACACACGTGGTTTATAAAAATATGTGCAAAGATATTTTCAGGACCAATTCCTAATTGGTTTTTGAATTGGTGGTCATACCACGGCCCAACTACAAAAATTTTACCTGATCCATTTCTTAAATTATATAAAGAATGGGTTAAAGTCTCACCGGACCTAAATGAGTTATACCATACAGATCATATCTGTTATATAGAAAAAATAGACCAAATTTATTTTTTCATTGAATTCTCTATCCCTTGGATTCATAAATGGACCCCGGAAGTGGGATTCACCGAGGAACAGATTCCTTGTTTATACAGAACTTTTTATAATAATTTTTGGGACAAACTGATAAAAAAAGATCCCAAAACAAAAACATTATATGGACAAGAACTGCTGGATCTTATTGCAAAAAGGATCCAAGAATATTGTATTACTCCCCAAAAGGGAATAATTGCTGATAGCTCGGTCAGGCATATTGCCAGAAAAATATCCATCCAAGATGGAGATAAATAAGAAATGATCAACAGCTATTTGGAAGAGGTTAAGAGGAGTCTGCTTCTCAATATCACTCAATATGAAAAATCGGACACTTCTATGAGAAGTGAGACAAGTGATGACGTCACAGATGATATTCAAGAACCTCAACCTAGTGAGTCAGAAAAAACTACATCAGAAGATACTCTGAGAAAAGCGGAAGATTTCCTCTGAAAATTAAAAGAAAAGGACAAACAATAGAGTTGTCTCTACGGTAAAAACCATCATCAATAATAGATACATAATTAAAGGTTATCTTTGTTTTTGTTTGTGAGTGGAGTTTGAGGGTTAAATGGATGTGCAGGTGTTGTCGTGTGTATGTAGTGGGTGTGTTAGATGTGAGGTGAGAGTGGGAGTGTTGTGGGGGTAAAGGGGAGTGAATTTAGGATTAGTGGGTACTTTTTTTTAAATAATAATCAATTATACATAATACATATATATATATAGTAATAAAAATATAATAAAAAATTACATAGTTAATTTAAAATATACTTAAGAAACACTAGCTTATTGATAAAACTCTAAATTAAAAAAAAAACACATATTGTTTGTAAAAAAAAAATCTTTTGAAGAAAGTGAAAAAACGAAGAACTTAACCTAAACGTGACTCTATTTTGTGCTTTTCAAATATTTTAAAATAAACTTACTAAAATAAGATGAAATAATATTATCAAATTATGATATAAAAAATATTTAAGTACTAAAAATGGTGTAAAACATCAAATTCAGTAAAAAAAATCACGTGTCTACATGGGTCATTTATATTTAGATGTAATTTCTATTTTCGGATTCAATCTAAAAATAGTGTGTACGTGTTTGCTTCAGGCATACATAAATTTTAATCACTATAATTAAAAGTGTCAATGGTACGGTTCGAACGATTATTGTATAAATTTACATCATAGCAATTTTTTGATTATTTAGTTGATATACCCAAAATTAGACTTTTCAAAACCATCTCACCACGTCAATTTTTTTTGGTAACAATATGGTTCAATTAATTAGTTATTGTATGTGTCAATCTTTGTTATAAATGTTCCTCCATAAATAAAATATTTTATTTTTATAATAAAATAATTAATCTTAAGAAAAAAGGTCAAAAAGAAGAAAAAAGATAAATACAAATAAAGCGATAAAAAGGTGTCACATCTCCTTGTCTATATTTCTTCTTTATATTATGTATACATCTAATTTTTTGTCTTGTTTGTTCAATTTCTCCCCTTTAAATCTTTTATTTTTAACTTTGTCCCTTTAATGTCTCATAATTCCTCATTTTCTTAAAAGAAATGTCAAATCCTTTTTTTATTCTTTAACTATCTCATAAAAAAAGATAAGTAACCAAAAAAATAATATTTTCAAGTCTGAACATAAATTGTAAAAGAAGAAATTTAAGAATACACTTCGACTAATGAATACAATTTCCGACTGAAATTGTAAACAAATTTGTTAAGTGAATATGGTACAATGGTATGAAGATGAATATGAACCAATGTATACATATTACAGTTACATTACACATAAACTATATTACATGAAATTTTTTCTATCTACATGTATTATATTAATCTCTTTATCCATACATTATATAGTTACCACTATAATTACTGTTAATATTTTTATGTATATAAACAAAATATAGTTTATCCATACATACTAAAATTGTTGTATACATCAACTAAAGTTATACGTCAATTTTATGATTTTTTTTGTATTTCATGTATTTATTATGTAATTGCGATTATAATTGTTGTTAATATTCTTATGTATACAAACAAATATAATTTATGTATACGTATTACAGTTTCTAATAAAAATGGTTGCTTTTATTATTATTATTTGACTATTTATCGTCAATTGTGTAATTAGTACTCGTTAATTTTTTCATTAATATATTTTCATGCCTTAAAAGTAGTCACAATTTTTTTTAATGAGTTAATTAGGAAAAAAATATTTTTTCCTTCCTTAAAACTGGGTGTACCATTTCTTAATGAGTTAACTAAGGATTTTTTTTCCATTCCTTAAAAATAGGGAACACTAAATAATTACAATAAATGTCTCAATCAATAATTTCGCTTAACTCATTCTAAATCAGTATATATACACTGTTGTGCTATCATTAAGGCTGATAGTTCAGTTTAATTGATACTATCTATCTATCTATCTATCTATCTATCTATCTTTGTGTGTGTTGTTTATATATATATATATATATTTGTATGTGTGTGTTGTTTAATTATGTATAACAATATAAAAGTGTATATGCACATATTTTATACACTATTATACATGTATATACAAGTCTATACATTTGTGCACAGTAAATGTATAAGATCTCTTGTGAAAAAGAGACAATATGGGTGTAGTTTAAAAATATGGGCTCTATAGATATAGTTATTAATTAGACTGTATATTTTTGAAAATATCTTTAAATATATTTAGTACGATTCTGTCATTTTATTTATTTATTTTTATAAATTTTGATAATTATTCAGTACAATTATAAATTTATATAAAATTAAACTTTCTATTTTTTAAAAGAAATCTAATAATCAGTTCAATTCGATCACTAAATCATTTTTAAATAAAAATCGATATCCATAACTGTAGTACTTCATTATAATATATTTGAAATCCTAGTTCGTTAATTTGTTTCATTTGCCCTTTCATTTTTTTTAGTTCATTTCAATTTTCACACACTGATGGAAAAAGTTAATATAAATTCATGAAATATTTCGTACCTTTGCAAAGTCAAAGTTTGTAAGTCAATGTTATCTCTGTATAGTTGCTCTACGTACGTGTAATCACTATTAAATATGTACGTATTTTTAGATAGAAGCAAATAGATTGACGTAGTTTATGCAGTTTACCAAACACAATCAATCGATATGCACAAAAATTAGGACCAAGACTTGAGAAATTATTTTTTCTATTGTCTTTATCGATGAAAGTGTATCAAATAAAAACTAAAAGTCTTAAACCAACAAATATTAGTGATCTAGTGGTAGATTAGTACCCACTCAAGGTACTTATAACATGGATTGTATTTTTCAAATGATGCATTTTATAATTGCGTAATTTAAGAAAAAATATGAATTTAATTTTGTCATTTTTACAAAATTGACCGAATTCGTTGGTTTTGATTTTTTTTCCGTCGCCAATTAACGAATGGACTATGCTTATTTCTTATGAAACACTTGTATTATTCTATTTGTTAGTTGTCACTTGTAATTATGAACAATTGTAGCCAAAGAAAAAAAAATGTATTTAGCTATGAATTTTTTTCGTGGCAAATAGTTGAAATATTCACTATAAATTTTTAGTCGTCGCTATTTAACACTTTACATATTTCGTGATAATTTTTTGTTGTCACTAAATCACAGATTGATTAGAGACAATAAATATTTGTCACCAATTATTTATATTATTAGTGACGAAAATAAATGTCACAATTAAATCTAAATTTTATAGGTAAAACTTATAATATTTAACTACGAACTCTAATTTGTCGATATTGTAACAACATATTTTTTGAGATAAAAAAATTTTGTGTCCAAAAATTATTGAATCTAAGACAAAAAATTATTTGTCACGAATTAGATACATCATTAGTGACGAAATAATGTGTCACCGATAACTTTAAATTCGTGACTAACACTACACTACAATTGGCGCCAATTCATTTTTTGGTGGGAAACTTTAGTTGACAAAACTTTGCTACGAATTTTTATGTTTTGTCACTAAAAGTATGTGACTCATATATTTCAGCACGAAAAGTAAATTTTGTCACTAAAAGCGAACAATTAGTGACGAATTTGATGTCGTAGCTATACATCATATTTGTTGTAGTGATATCTAATATACACACAATATACTATCTATTGTATTATAATACTTTCGTTATATTATATATATACTTCTAATATACACACAATATACTATCTATTATATATATATACTTATAATATACACACAATATACTATCTATTATATATATACTTCTAATATATACACAATAGACTACTTAATATAATATAATACTTACATTATATTACATATATACTTCTAATATATACAAAATATACACACAATATACTATCTATTATATTAGAATATTTATATTATATTATTTCTAATATATACACAATATACTACTTAATATATAATATTTTTAATGTATTTTCTTAAGTAAATAATTGTTAACATTATTTTTTCAAGTATTGACTTATTATAGTGACTACAAATTTAAGTTGTCAATATTAAGTAATTGAAATTATTTAATTGAAGACATAGTAATTTTATGAAAAAAAAAGAAATTAAGAAATGCAAAGACTCAATGAGCCTTTGACATTATGTAACACCCCAAAAATTTCTAAGTTAAGATCCAAATCATTCTTCATTTGTGAATAAGATCGTACCAGGTGATTCTTAAATTGCCCATATATGTAAAGGTAAATTTTTTAGGATGTGAATGATTTTGGATATCAATTAAGGTCACTAGAATCTGTTAGCACAAAGTTGAGTTGAAAGTTTCCTTACCGATTAAGTTTTGATGTAAGATTCTAATTGGGTCAACTTCAAACAACCATATCTCTTATAATATAAAGAGTTACGTGGCCCATAACCTATCAAATTAAAGATATTTGAATCTTCTTTCCAATGCCACCAATTTTGCGTCAATCCAAGTTTTGAATAAAAAGTTATGACCATTTTAGTAACCTGATACAGTGTAGTGACGAATTAGCCGACGGAAAAACATTAAAAAGGGTCGTTTTTATCTTTTTACCTCTAAGAAAATTCTAAACGAATTTCTTGACTAATTAAAGACCCAAAATAATCAAATTTTCATCTCTTAACCCATCATTCTCTTCTCTCTCAAACCCTAAGGCAAAACCCTAAGGAAAAATCAAAATAAAAGACTCTATTCAAGATTCTTTCCATCTTTTTTCAAGATTCTTCTATAAGGTAAGTCTTTCTTCAAGAATTTCATTCTTTCCAACTCAAATTACTCCATACAATTATGAATTCTAATGAAAATCATAATTCTTGGCCATAGAGATTTCAAGAAACTAATTCAAGAATCTCAAAGAAGGTTTTCTTGATTGTTCTCCTTCAAGCTAGGGTTTCAAGACTTTTAATCAAGATTCTTCAAGAACCTTGTTCTTCCAGGTATGTAAGGCTATCATAGTGTTGGACTAGTTCGTCCTCACGCCCTACATCTACTTTCAAATCAGTAAAAGAAAAATCTAGGATTCTACCCCTAGATTGAGTATTCTTGAGATGAGTTGATTTGAGATCTTGAGTTTCTGTTTCTTTTTTGAAATTCTATTCCTAATTATTTAATTGCTATATGTTATGCATTAAAATTCTTGAGTTGATTCGTTAATGTCTATATTTCAGCATGAACCCTATGAATTAAGTATTTTTGAGAGGAGAAATATCATTGAGTTATGAGTTTCGAGTTCTTGAGTCTTTGAGTTCTGAGTACTGAGTTTTCTTATTACTATTAATATCCCTGAGTTGAGTCGTTCATGTCCATAATTCCACATGAACCCTATGATTTGAGTTATAAAATTTTAAAAAGCTTTTTAAAGCCAACACTTGAGTTCTTAAACTGAGTTTTGAGAAAGTAAAGATGAGTTTTGAGAAAAGAATTTCTAAAATATGATTAGTATGACAATCGAGTATGCCATCAATGTATGAGCAGTATGGTATCTAGATATACCATCAGTGTTTATGCAGTATGACTTCCCGAGTCATCAATGATCATATTAAAAAATGATTTTGATATATTTTTTAGAAAGATTTTTCAAGTATGAATTGAGTAAGAGTATAGGGGGCCATGTATTCCCAGAGGTATCAATTTTTACATTGATAAAAGAGAAACTAAGATTTCTAAATGATTTATGAGTTTAAAAGATATTTCAAGAGCAGTTACCTCTTTTAAGAGGGTAGTTTGAGCAATTATCTCAAACCAGAGGAAGAGTTATGTTTTTAAACATATGAGCATGAGTATATATTATTGGGAGTAGTATTGAGCACCGATATGGGGACGAGTTCAAAAAACTCAAAGTCCTCATAAACCACATATACCAACATGGGTAAATGTCCATACTTTTTGGATGATTCCTTATTACTTTTTAAGCATAGCTTAGTGGATCCACTTAGTTGAGGTGTTCTATACCCCGGCAAGGTATAGGACCGTTCTGGCAGCGTGGACGAGACACTGTATCATCACATAGCTCATAGTGATGGTTATCGGTTAGAGAATCTCTCAAATAGAGTTAAACATGTTTTTCATTATATCACTTATTATGTTGAGTTTCAGAGGTGAGTAAGTGTTTTTGTAAAGTTTTAAACGATTTCATTCCTTTAATCCTGTATATTCAGTTGAGTTTATGTTTTATCTATTGCA
Organism: Solanum etuberosum; assembly: GCA_029582245.1. Taxonomy (NCBI): domain Eukaryota; kingdom Viridiplantae; phylum Streptophyta; class Magnoliopsida; order Solanales; family Solanaceae; genus Solanum; species Solanum etuberosum. The sequence continues at coordinate 34,326 of JAJONR010002629.1, read as the reverse complement.
ATCCTTTCATTAAGTTATTTGTTATACAACTATATTACATACTCGTACATGCAATGTACTGATGTCATTCGACCTGCGTCTTTTAATGATGTAGATACAGGTTCTTAGGATTCTCAATAAGAGTCTGTTGAGATCACTTCATCCGCTCATCAGCTTTCGAGTGAGGTCTCCTTACTTCCGGAGGTCTCCAGTTTTTATGAGTTGTTAGTAGTAGTTCTTTTGAGGAGTCGTGGGCCTTGTCCCAACACTCATCTTTGTATAGTAGAGGCTTCATAGATAGACACTTTTGGAGAGTCTTTCAATTTTTAGGTGTTTTATTTAAAACTAATGTTTCATACTCAGTATACTCAGCGAAGTTTTGAGATTCAGTAAACTGTTTTTAAACATTTCTTTCAATTTGATGCCTATGTATGCTCAAGTTAGTCTTCCGCTTGTAGTCAGCCAGGATAAGGGTTAGCTTGGGGACCAGCAATGGTTCTCAAAATTTTAACACATCCTATTCGAAAAGAGGCCAAATAGCAGTTTTCAGAAAGGTGCAGGTGTTGCAGGTGCCAACCCACGCTGGCCACCCACGGCCCGTGGATGGGACCATGGACCGTAGGTATGGTCCGTGGTTGACACACTGGCACTGCCCAGAAAAGGGTCAGAACCACGGCCGGACCAACGAACCATTGGTGGAACCACGGTCCGTGGTTGGGCCCATGGTCCAAGACCCTTGAAGTTGAGTTCCTAACCACGCACGACGGACGTGCAGGACGGTCTGTCATACTGACCACAGTCCGTCGGTGGTGTGTCATGGGTCAAGGGCTGGCAGTTATTTTCAGGGTTAGTTGGGTCTTTTCCTAATTAATTAGTTTCAATACTATGTCGTTTTGCTACGTTTAGGAACCCTATATAAATCTTTTTAACCCCAAATTCACCCCATTTACTTCATTCTTCTAAATTCACAAAAGAAACCAAAATCCTCTCAAATATTGTCTCTCTAGAAACTTGAAAAAGAAGAAGAAGGAATCACCTAGGGTTTGCAAGCTAAGGGTTCAATTCCTACATTGAAGGCTAGCATTTGGAGTTAAGGTATGATAGTTTTCATCCATGATTTCCTTTCATCCATGGAGTTCCCAAATTCCTCTATTTCAAATGGTAAAATTTCCAATTGAGTTAGGGTTTCTTCAATTAGCATGGGTTCTATTCATTGTTGATTTAAATGAGTTAATTATGATCTTCTATGCATGAATTGATGAATTTCAATGCTTTTATGATGAATTCCCCCATGAACTCATGTGATCCCTATGTTTTCAGGTTATGAACTATATGTTGAGGGATTATGATCTTCAAGGAAGAGTTTTATGAAATTGAGCATGTATTACTAGTTTTACATGTATTTATGATAAAATCCCTATCTAACCCATGTTTTCTAGGAGTTGATGATTGAAGTTGGGTTTTGACCTCAAGGAGGTAAATTATGGACTTATGCCTTGTTTATGAATCTATGCAAATGTTTTAAGAGTGCTTTGAGAGTAAAGTACTAATGATGATTATGTTGTATTGTGAAAGGATATTCTCACTAAAACACATACTAGCATGATGTGAAAGGTTTTCTCACATAGAAATGATTCTTAGGTTGAAAGGCTTTCCCACCTAAATGAATCAAGAGTAAGAGCTATCTTAATGAAACTAACTTGAATTGGTTGTCCAAGGGCAGCTTTTCATGAGTAATGAAGTCAAGTAAGAAATGACTATTCCATGGGAATTTATGCTTAGCACCGAGTGGATATTGAATATGAGATGGAAGCTCTCACATTAGTAGAGTCCGGGTTTCCAAAGTAATCTCATGGGACGGAAGCTCTCACGTCAGTTGAGTCCGGGTTTCTAGTCGCAATCCCCTTATCCCATAAACTATGTGCCCCCATAGGTTGATTAGCTAGTGGATCCACTTAAGCTAGAAGTTCAAGGTTCTACCTTAGGCAAGTAGAACACCTCTTTTCGGTGTGGGGTAGACACCAGATTCCATGTTATAGCTCACATGGTCTCATCTCGATTAAGGCTATTTCTCACAAAAAGATTAATAATGAACTAAGACATGCTTAAAGAAGTATCTCGTAGTGTTCAAAGGTTTTAAAGATGATGCTAGCTTGCATTGAAGATGATGTTATGATTTATGTTTCCCAACTCTCTCATATGATGTTTTAACTTATCAAATTGCATGTTATGAAATAAAATGTCCCTTTTAGCATGATTTAAATGTTTTATGCATGACTATCATACTTGGTACATTTTTTGTACTAACGCATACTCTTGCCTATATTTTTCCCAAATGTAGGGTCCGACAGCCAGGGTCGACAGTTTTGTGGCTAGAGCTTGGATTTGATTATTTCCCGAGCTTGGTGAGTCATCATGGTTTGAGGACGGACTTTCTATGTTTAGTTTCTTTTTTGTATTTAACTTTTGAACATGATGTATGGGCTAGGCCCAATTTCATTCGATTGTATTAGATGGCTATGATGAGACATGAGTTTAGACTTTCGCTTTACTTTTATAAAATTATTTAGACTTGGACTATTGTTTTACTCTTATTGTTCTATTTCTTATGTTATGAGAGCTAAGTGGCTTGTATGGAGTCTTTCGAGGTTCTATACGCCATGTTACATCTAGGGGGTACCCCTTGGTCGTGACAAACTTGGTGATCAGAGCACAAGGTTTAGAATGGTCCTAGGATGTCTCATAAGCCACGTCTAGTAGAGTCTTATTCATAAGTGTGAAGCGCGCCACATTTATGAATGAGAGGCTACAAGATGAGTAGGAAACTCCACTTCTTTCATTACTCTTAAGTCGTGCGATAAAGTTTAACTCTATAAAGTCTCTCTCCTAATCCTTATCCTATGTTCTTCAGGATATGGCTACCCGAAGAGCTTATGCTAGAAGGAATGTGAGGGAGAATGAGGAACAAAAAGCTCCTCCCCAAGCTCCTCAAGTTCCGGTCGATCCTTTGGCCGAACAAGTGTCCAATGCGGAGTTTAGGGACGCTTTCCAAGTGTTGGCTCAAGCGGTGACGGCCCAAGAAAATAGGGAGGTTGCAGTTCCCGTGAACCCAAATGTGGGTACGACGACTTCAAGGGTGAGGGACTTCACAAGGATGACTTATCCGGAGTTTCATGGTTCCAAAGTTGAGAAAGATCCTCAAGAGTTTATCAATGAGGTCTATAAGGTTTTTATGATCATGGGAGTTACACCGGTGAAAAAAGCGGAGTTGGCCGCTTATCAACTATAGGGAGTGGATCAAATATTGTATAATCAATGGAAAGAAGGGAGATCAGAAGATGCAGGTCCTCTTGATTGGGAGAAGTTAAAATCCATTTTTCTTGATAGATTATTTACCCTAGAGATGAGGGAAGCCAAGGTGCTCGAGTTCATTAACCTCCGGCAAGGAAGTATGAGTGTGAGGGAGTATGCTCTAAGGTTCACCCAATTATCGAAATATGCTCCAATAATGGTTGTGGATTGAAGGGCTAGAATGAGTAAGTTCATTTCGGGTGTATCCAAAATGTTAGTCAAAGAGTGCCGAATCGCCATGCTCATTCACGACATGGACATCTCTCGTCTCATGGTGCATGCACAACAAATTGAGGAGGAAAAGCTCAAGGAAAAGTCTAGAGAGGTAAAAAGGGCTAAGACCGGTGATGGTAACTTTTCTCAAGCAAGGTCCGATGGACAAGGTCGTCCTAGATTCCGACAAAAGTTTTCCAGTCGATATTCTTCTAATGCTCCTCAAAAGTTCAACCAAGATAGGGTATCTAACCCTAAGCCTCAAGGAGGTAATGGTAGTGGATCATCAATGCCTAGGCCAAATTACACTAAGTGTGGGAGGAATCACGATGGTAGGTGCCTAGCCGGCACGGATGGTTGTTCTGGTTGTGGAAAAAGTGGTCACAAAATGAGGGATTGTCCTATGCTTAAGACTCAAGATAGAGAGGGCAAGCAAGCTACTACTAGTGGTGCGGGTTCCAATGCTCCTAAGCAAAACCTCTTTTATGCTCTTCAGACTAGAGGTGACCAAGAGAGTTCTCCGAATGTGGTTACCGGTATGTTGAAAGTTTTTGAACTTGATGTATATGCTTTACTTGATCCCGGTGCTACTTTGTCTTATGTGGCAATGAGATTTGATGTGCTCCCTGATGTGTTGTTAGAACCTTTTTCTGTCTCTACTCCTGTTGGTGATTCTGTGGTGGCTAAGAGGGTCTATAGAAAGTGTCTCATTTCCTTGTCCTATAGAGTTACTCTTGTTGACTTAGTAGAGCTCGATATGTTAGACTTTGATGTTATCTTGGGAATGGATTGGATGCACTCTTGTTATGCTTCTATTGATTGTAGAACTCGTGTAGTCAAGTTTCAGTTTCCAAATGAGCCTATCCTAGAGTGGAAGGGGGGAAATTCTATGCCTAAGGGTCAATTTGTCTCTTGTCTTAAAGCTAGAAATTTGATAGCTAAAGGTTGCATCTACCATTTAGTAAGGGTGAGGGATGTAGATTCTGAAACCCATTCTCTTGAGTCGATCCCCGTTGTAAATGAGTTTCCGAAAGTGTTCCCAGATGATCTACCCGGTATTCCTCCCGAGCGGTAAATAGACTTCGGTATCGACCTTCTCCCAACCTATCTCTATTCCTCCTTACCGTATGGCTCCGACAGAACTTAAGGAGTTGAAAGAACAATTGAAAGACTTGTTAGATAAGGGGTTCATCAGACCGAGTATCTCTCCATAGGGTGCTCTGGTTTTGTTTGTTAGAAAGAAGGATGGTTCTCTTCGTATGTGCATCGATTATCGTCAGTTGAACAAGGTGACTATTAAGAACAAGTATCCTCTTCCGAGGATAGATGATTTGTTTGACCAACTTCAAGGGACAAGTTATTTCTCTAAGACTGATCTTTGATCCGGTTATCACCAAATGAGGGTGAGAGAGGATGACGTTTCTAAGATGGCTTTTCAAACTCGGTATGGTCATTATGAATTTTTGGTAATGTCGTTTGGGTTGACTAATGCTCCGGCGGCGTTCATGGATTTGATGAATAGGGTGTTTAGACAATACCTTGACATGTTTGTGATTGTGTTCATTGATGATATTTTGATCTACTCAAGGAGTGAGGATGAGCATATTGATCATTTGAAGATCGTGTTGTAAATTCTTAAGGACCAACAACTTTTTGCAAAGTTTAGCAAATGTGTATTTTGGTTAAGGTCCGTAGCCTTCCTCGGTCATATTATTTCAAGTAAGGGTATTGAGGTTGATCCTAAGAAGACAAATGCGGTCAAGAGTTGGCCTAGACCTCTAACTCCTTCGGATATTAGAAGTTTCTTGGGTTTAGCCGGTTATTATAGAAGATTTGTTGAGGGGTTTTCTTCCAATGCCTCTCCCTTGACGGCTTTGACTCAAAATAAGGCTAAGCTCATATGGACCGACATGTGTGAAAAGAGTTTTCAAGAGTTGAAAGATAGACTTACTTCCGCTCCGGTGTTGACCTTATCGGAAGGGACAGATGGTTTTGTGCCTCAAGAATTGGGTTAGGGTGTGTGCTCATGCAAAATGGGAAAGTGATTGCCTATGCCTCAAGGTAACTTAAAGTCCATGAAAAGAATTATCCTACCCATGACCTTGAACTAGAGGCGGTTGTTTTTGCGTTAAAGATTTGGAGGCATTATTTGTATGGTGTGCATGTGGATGTGTTTACCGACTACAAAAGTTTACAATATGTGTTCAATCAAAAGGATTTTAATCTTCGCCAAAGAAGGGGGCTTGAGTTATTGAAAGATTATGACATGAGTGTTCTTTACCACCCCGATAAAGCTAATGTGGTAGCGGATGCTCTTAGTCGGTTGTCTATGGGTAGTGTGGCTCATACTGAAGAAGAAAAGAAAAAGTTGGTTCGAGATGTTCATACATTGGCTCGATTAGGTGTTCAATTGGTAGACTCCACCAAGGGTGGTGTTATGTTTCATAATGGGTCTCAATCGTATTTTGTAGTGGATGTGAAACCTAAACAAGGTCTTGATCCAATATTGGTAGAATTGAAAGAGGTGGTACTTGAGAAATCTATTGAGGCTTTCTCCCAAGGGGGAGATGGGTACTTAGATACAAAGGTCATTTGTATGTTGCAAAGGTAGATGATTTGAGGGAACAGATCTTGGCTGAAGCCCATAGTTCACGGTATTCTATTCACCCGGGAGCCACCAAGATGTACCGTGATTTATGGGAAGTCTATTGGTGGAATGGGATGAAGAAGGACATTGCGGGATTTGTGGCTAAATGTATGAATTGCCAACAAGTTAAGGTTGAGCATCAGAAGCTGGGAGGTTTATTCTAAGATATTAGCATTCCTACTTGGAAGTGGGAAGACTTAAATATGGACTTTATTGTCGGTTTGCCTCGCACACGGCAACACCATGACTCTATTTGGGTGATAGTAGATCAGATGATGAAATCGGCTCATTTCCTCCCTGTTAAGGTTTCTTATTCGTTGGAGGACTATGCCAAGTTATGCTTGAGAGAAATGGTGAGGTTGCATGGAGTGCCCTTATCCATTATTTCCCATCGTGGTACCTAATTCACATCTCAATTTTGGAAGTTTTTCCAAAAGGGGCTTGGCACTAAGGTTAATCTTAGCACGACTTTTCATCCCCAAACCGATGGGCAAGCGGAGCGTACCATTCAGACTTTGGAAGATATGTTGAGAGATTGTGTGATTGATTTTAAGGGTAATTGGGATGACCATTTTCCATTAATTGAGTTGCTTATAATAATAGCTATCACTCGAGTATTGATATGGCTCCATTTGAGGCTCTTTATGGTAGGAGGTGTAGATCTCCCATAGGTTGGTTTGAGGTGTGTGGAGTTGCCCTACTAGGTACCGAGCTAGTTCATGAGGCTATTGAGAAAGTTTGATTCATTAGAGAGAGGTTGAGAACGGCTCAAAGTCGGCAAAAGTCATATGCTGATGTGAGGAGAAGGGATCTTGAGTTTGATGTGCACGATTGGGTTTACTTGAAAATCTCACCCATGAAGGGTGTGATGAGGTTTGGCAAGAAGGGGAAGCTTAGTCCCCGATATGTAGGCCCATATAAGATTTTGAGGCGTGTTGGTAAGGTTGCTTATGAGTTAGATTTTCCAAATGAGATGGCATCGGTGCATCTGATTTTCCATGTCTCTATGTTGAAGAAGTGTGTTGGTGATCCGACATCTATAGTTTCCTTAGAAGGGTTGGGAGTTGATGAGAGTCTTTCTTATGAGGAAGTTCCGGTTGAGATTTTAAACCGGTAAGTCAAGAAGTTGAGGAATAAAGAGGTAGTTTCCGTGAAAGTCTTGTGGAGGAATCAATTAGTTGAGGGTGCTACTTGGGAGGCCGAAGCCGATATGATGTCCCGATATCCTCATCTTTTTCCTTCTACTCCTATTCTAGCTTGAGGTAATAAGTCTCCTCTTGAGTTATCCTTGTTTTGGGAAGTCATGTATTTTTATGTGTTTCCATGATTTCCTTATGTTATGCATGTTCATGAAAAAGTGTGTTTTGAAAGAATATGAGGTTACATGCTTGATTTTCCTCATGTTGTTGTGCATTGAGTATGAGTTGCCTTTAGACTTCATGAGTTGAATTGATGAACATACTTTAGATATGCTTTTGAGATTGAATTGTATATGAGCTCCATGAGGTTATGTTGAGCATGCTTTTAGCTTGGAGAAGGTAGTTCCTCCTTGAACATGAGAAATTTTGAAAATTCATGCATTTTGGGTTGTTAGATGTAATTCCTACTTCCTTGTAATACATTTGAGTTTGTTGAGCTTGGAGTTGATGTTTCCTCCTTATTTATGTGCATTGCATGCATAATGGGCTGATAGAGTTAGTTTCACCCTTTTTGATGTTTTGAGAACGTCCTAACTTGGAGTCGATAGTTCCTCCTTGGTATCATGCATTGCATTGATAGGTTGGGTCGTTAGTTCCTCTCCTAAGCTTTTAGAACCAGTTTGAATCTCATTCGAGGACGAATGGTCCCAAGGGGGAGATATTGTAAAACCCCGTATTCGAAAAGAGGCCAAATAGCAGTTTTCAGAAAGTTATAGGTGTTGCAGGTGCCAACCCATGTTGGCCACCCACGGCCCGTGGATGGGACCACGGAACCTAGGTGTGGTCCGTGGTTGACACACTGGCACTGCCCAGAAAGGGGTTAGAACCACGGCCGGACCAATGGACCGTTGGTGGAACCACGGTCCGTGGTTGGGGACCGTGGTCCAAGACCCTTGAAGTTGAGTTCCTGACCACGCACGACGGATGTGCAGGACGGTACGTCGTCCTGACCACGGTCCGTCGGTGGTGTGTCGTGGGTCAAGGGCTGGCAGTTATTTTCAGGATTAGTTGGGTCTTTTCCTAATTAATTAGTTTCAATACTATGTCGTTTTGGCTACGTTTAGGAACCCTATATAAACCTTTTAACCCCAAATTCACCCCATTTACTTCATTCTTCTAAATTCACAAAAGAAACCAAAATCCTCTCAAATATTCTCTCTCTAGAAACTTAAAGAAGAAGAAGAAGGAATCAACTAGGGTTTGCAAGCTAAGGGTTCAATTTCTCCATTGAAGGCTAGCATTTGGAGTTAAGGTATGATAGTTTTCATCCATAGATTCTTTTCATCCATGGAGTTCCTAAATTCCTCTATTTCAAATGGTAGAATTCCCCAATTGAGTTAGGATTTCTTCAATTATCATGGGTTCCATTCATTGTTGATTTAAATGAGTTAATTGTGATCTTCTATGCATGAATTGATGAATTTCAATGCTTTTATGATGAATTCCCCCATGAACCCATGTGATCCCTATGTTTTCAAGTTATGAACTATATGTTGAGGGATTATGATCTTCAAGGGAGAGTTTTATGAAATTGAGCATGTATTACTAGTTTTACATGTATTTATGATGAAATCCATATCTAACCCATGTTTTCCAAGAGTTGATGATTGAAGATGGGTTTTGACCTCAAGGAGGTAAATTATGGACTTATGCATTGTTTAAGAATCTATGCAAATGCTTTAAGGGTGCTTTGAGAGTAAAATACTAATGATGATTATGTTGTATTGTGAAGGGACATTCTCACTAAAACACATACTAGCATGATGTGAAGTTTTTCTCACATAGAAAAGATTCTTAGGTTGAAAGGCTTTCTCACATAAATTAATCAAGAGTAAGAGCTATCTTAATGAAACTAGCTTGAATTGGTTGTCCAAGGGCACATTTTTATGAGTAATGAAGTCAAGTAAGAAATGACTATTCCGTGGGAATTTATGCTTAGCACCGAGTGGATATTGAATATGAGATGGAAGCTCTCACGTTAGTAGAGTCCGGGTTTCCAAAGTAATCTCATGGGACAGAAGCTCTCACGTCAGTTGAGTCCGGATTTCTAGTAGCAATCTCCTTATCCCATAAACTATGTTCCCCTATAAGTTGATTAGCTAGTGGATCCACTTAAGCTAGAAGTTCAAGGTTCTACCTTAGGGAAGTAGAACACCTCTTTTCGGTGTGGGATAGACACCAGATTCCATGTTATAGCTCACATGGTCTCATGTCGGTTAAGGCTATTTCCCACAACAAGAATAATAATGAACTAAGACATGCTTAAAGAAGTATCTCGTAGTGTTCAATGGTTTTAAAGATGATGCTAGCTTGCATTGAAGATGATGTTATGATTTATGTTTCCCAACTCTCTCATATGATGTTTTAACTTAGCAAATTGCATGTTATGAAATGAAATCTCCCTTTTAGCATGATTTAAATATTTTATGCATGGCTATCATACTTGGTATATTGTTTTGTACTAACGCATACTCTTGCCTACATTTTTCCCAAATGTAGGGTTCGACAGTCAGGGTCGACAGTTTTGTGGCTAGAGCTTGGATTTGATTATTTCTCGAGCTTGGTGAGTCCTCATGGTTCGAGGACGGAGTTTCTATATTTAGTTTCTTTTTTTTTCACTTTTGAACATGATGTATGGGCTAGGCCCAATTTCATTCGATTGTATTAGATGGCTATGATGAGACATGAGTTTAGACTTTCGCTTTACTTTTATAAAATGATTTAGACTTGGACTATTGTTTTACTCTTATTGTTCTATTTCTTATGTTATGAGAGCTAAGTGGCTTGTATGGAGTCCTTTGGGGTTCTATACGCCATGTTACATCTAGGGGGTACCCCTGGATCGTGACACGAGTGTCGGCCACGTCCAGGGTGTAGGCTCGGGTCGTAACACTTTATTAATATATTGATAAAATTCAAAACATACAAAATTACAAAATTACCACTGTGTCTCTAATAAATTGTAAAATGTAAATTCTACATATTTTGAATCATTTTCTTCAATTCATTTGTATTAACATTAACAAGAATTGACTCATAATTTTTAAAATCAACTAATCCGTAATTTGGACTTGCTTGTGCCGAAGGATCCCCATTGACATTATTTCTTCAGATTCTTCTTCTTCTCCCGTATTTTTTGTTTTTCCTTTATTTCTTCGCGCTGATCTAATCCAATCTCTGAGGCAAACTAAAACATTCATGACATTTATTCCCAATGAATGATGATTATCTCCGATCTGCTGTCTTACTTGACTAAATGCTCCCTCTGATGCAACAGTTGACATTGGAACATTTAGCACATCCCTCGCCAAGGTTGAAAGTACTGGATATTGTTTTTGGTTGTTCTTCCACCAATCCAGTGTGCTAATATTATTTTGATAGTTCTCTAGTGCCTGTCTCAAATAATAAGTAAGATCGTCCTGATTTATGCTTTTTTGAGATGTAGGCTGTATTCTATTCCAAACAGATAAATTAGTAGCACAATGGGCAGACATACCATGTGCCTGTCGTTTAGAAGATGATGCCTCGTTTGAACGATGAGATAGAGGAACAGTAGCATTATCAAGTAAAGTGACATAATGATTATTTAATGATTGAATATGATCATTTGTATCACTCATAGCCTTAAATATAATAGGTTCCTCATCAATTTGAATATCTAAAGCACTATATATAATACGAACAAATTCAGACATAGTAGCAAATTTCATACATGGATTTAACATAGCACCAATCAAATAAATAGGAGGAATAGAAAAAAAAAATTTAAAATTTTTCAATCATTTCAGTAATAGCCGTTGTATAATCTTCTTTAAGTTTATATTCACTAAGCAATATAGCTAGGTCGGATACATAAGCTAAAATACTACAAACGGTAGGATAATAAGCACCGAAAATACAACAGTAGCGACATAAAAATTTTCTTAAAAAACAACAACATCATTAATTTTAACCCAATCAGATTCTTGCAACATGACTTCGAAAAATTTATATGCATATTGGTTAAAAGTTGTAGTTATAGGCACTCTATAAATGTAGCAAGTTTTAAAAAAATCATATGTAGAATTCCACCTAGTCTCTATTTCTTCAGGCATTAATCTTGCTCTAGGATTATTTTCCTCACATTTTCTTTTAAATTCTTAAGTCTAACATTTCTATTATTTCGTTGAATAAAACCAACTGCATGCCTAGCTTTTTCAATTTTTTGGCTCAAAATAATAAATACCATCTTTTACAATTAAATTATATATATATATGACAAGCACATCTAATATGAAAAATATCTTGTAAAGGGGGATTGAGATTGACTTTTAATGAATCAATAACAGCAGTGTTGTTAGATGCATTATCAAAAGCAATACATAAAACTTTGTGTTCAAGACCATAATATTTTGCGACCATAGATATAGATTCAGAAATAAATTGTGTAGTATGTCTACGGTCTTCATCATATTGAAATGCTAAAATGAAAAATTCATTATCTATCCAATGACAAGTAATAGTTAAATAATCATTTTTATTTATAGCACGACCAAGATCAGAAGTAAGATAAACTCTACATGGAAGATTTGTTAATAACCAACGTAATTAGTATGCATATTTTCCATGTAGTCTAAAAATATTTGATCGACAAGTACTTCTAGGAATACCTTTAAACATGAGATTATAAATTGATTGTATATAATGAATAAAAGCATCAGAAGAAGCAAATGAAAAAGGTAAACAACCATAAGCTATCATTTTCACTAACTCTTCACAATCCCTCATTTTATTATACGTCCCAATTAATTTTCCGGTCGTGGGTTTAAACTACCTTGGACTGGTCCAGTAAAATCAATGTCTTGTTCTATTCATTCTTTCCAATCAGGGTGTTTATCATCTAGATGTCTAATCAAATGACCTATCTCACCTTTATTACCCCGGTCTTATGCTCAAATAGTGCGCCAAAAATACATTCAACTTTAGTTTGTTACAACTACTCGAGTAAAATAATGCCATACTAAACTAGTTTTTTTTCTTTCTTTTACAGGTCATGGAGGTAGATTACAAGTTCTAGATTGAGCATTACCGATAATAATAGCAGGACTAGTTGGTGTAACATCATTATCATTATTATCACTATTATTTTGTTCTACTTCTACCTCATTTTGTTCTTCTATACCATAATTTTCTTGTAGCTCACGTTCATTCGTATCGTGTGCGCATACACCTATTTCTGTAATTTCACTAGGTGGTGCGTTAGGCATACATGAATAAAATTTACTTGTACTACTTCTACTGAATTTTTTTTTCTTACTACCACTACTACCTCCAGGACACAAATTTTAACATTTCTACCCACTTTTTTCATCATTTCCATTATGCAAATTAAAATAATACAAATTATAAACACAAAAATAATATGATTAAATATTCTAGAATTAATATACTAAATAAAAGCAAGAGAAAGAACGAATATACCAAATTGCCAGAATCTGAAATTAAAGAAAGAACCATAAAATTGATGAAATGTTGAACACTTGAAGGTTGAAAACTTCCACTTGATATTGTTAATTGCAAAATATAATATAAAAATGTTATCACAAGAGAGAATTGAGAAATTGGGAGAGAATTAGAAGATTTGATGTAGGAAAAATAAAGAAATGTGTTGGGTATTTATAGAAAAAAAATTGTGTATTAAATTTTATTTTATTTTTTTAAAAATGTCATTTTGGCCACATTCTGAAAAAGTGGTCCAACGGTCTAACCCAATAAAATAAAATAAAATAAATTTTTTTGTTACCGGGCCAGTGCATAGCTGGGCCGCGTACCGGTCCCTTACCGGACCGGCCTTATCGGCCAGAGGATAAATAATATCCAGATTGGCCCACTCCATTATTATAAGGGGCCGGCTGCCGGTCCCAGCCTTACCGGTCCCGGGCCTCTACCGGGCCGACCTTAATGGGCTGAAACTGAACGGGCCGGTCCAATTGACAGGCTTATCATACATGAATACAATGATCTTCTCATCCTTAAGACCACCGACCTTCATCAATTGATAAGCGTGACACACATCTGTTTGATATAATACAATCAAATAAGCGCTTCATTTGGTAGTTGGTTAGAGTTATGCGCTAATATTGTTTACAAATATATACCCTTCATTAGTGTAAAAAATATGAAAAGTGATGTATAAAAAGTGTTGAAGGTGTATTTTTTTTATCATTTTAACTATTTTATCTTTGAATAGGTTAATCCAGGATTATTATTTTTATCAAGGAATTGAATCATAATTTATTTTTTTATGTATAAGTATATATAAAGAATAATTTAGGATGATATTCTGATGCCTATAATTATGTCAGCCATTGGAGCCAACAACTAGGACAGCCCATTTAGTTCCTTGTGTTTTTTGGGTTAAGAATTGAGAGATACTACGACCTTCAATAATAACCAATATTGAGACCAAAACAAGCAAAAATACACCAACAATATTATAGCTAGATATCATTGTGTTTGAAATTAACAAAGAAATCAATTAACTAGGATGGGAATATTGAGCTTGGTGTATGACAAATTTGAAGCATCAAAGATCTTAAAACTTGACAATTACTGCAATAGCATTTGATCATAGATTATGAGAAATTTTATTTAAATATTTGTTGTCCATATCTTTTTGAGGAATTATCTTCAAATATTTATTTGACCATATCTTTAAATAATTAATTTGACCAATTTAATAAGATTTTCTCTGATGTTTAATTTTTTCAACTTACTTGGTTTTGTGACTTTGCACTCACAAAATTTCAAAAAATTTCAAGTAAAATGCATGTCCAAATACAACTTCAAAAACTCAATTTTTTTTAAAAATTTCAACTTATGATCAAACAGTTTCGAATTCAACTTCAAAAATTTTGTCATGTCATCTCATTGTTTTTGTACGTTAGTTAACCAACTAAGCTACTAAGATTTCCCAAAATTAATTGCACCAATGTTACTTTATTTTAACTAATATATTTCACTGTTTGTATATATAAATTAATTCTATGAATTGATAGTTTCTTATTTTAATGAAATATTATATACTCCCTAATATTTATATTTAGGTCCGTGATAGATATGAGAATGTAAATATTTGTCTTCATTCGGGACATGATATGTTTTTCATTTTTTTTAGGGAAACATTTTCCTTCGTACCAAATACAGCAACAAAATTATGATTGTATAGGCTCTCTTAACTTACCACTTTTCACTAGCATTATGGACGATAACTTAGAGAAATTCTACAAGCCACCTGATTAATGAGTTGGTGGGATCTACTTGTTCAGCTTATATGTTTGTTCAACTATTATCTATATCCTGCATGCTCAGTACATTCCAAGTACTGACGCATACTCTGCGCTACATCTTTTCATGATGTAGGTTCAGGTACTCAGCATCCAAATCACGCATAAATAATTTATATTCATATTTAATAAAAGCGACGGACTGCATCACTATTATTAAAAAATAATTTTCAGAAAACAACTGTGTCCGTCGTTTTCAATGTCAATTATTGTCAAAATCGAGCTCAAAATATCCCAAAAAAACAAATAAAATCGAGCTTGGATGGAACTGAGCAAGACTCGGCAAATGCATAAAAAGGTCAAAATGCATTGATATTGAGAAAGTAAAGCTTTAGTATAGAGATACTGGACAAAGATTTGCTTCTAAGCAGCATTTTCTGAATGTAGCTATCAATTAAAAGAAACTGGCAAAATATACTGCCTACTGCCAAGAGTACCCTCTACTAACTTGAACATGTTTGTACAGATATAGCAGCCATTTTATCACTCGTAATCCCAGCATTGCAGATGTTGGTGATGCCACGTACATGTTTCCTTCCATACACTGTTAATCTTCCACAATGTGCCTCAAATATCTTGACCTATTATCAGGAATTGAGTAGCCATATTCTCATCAAAAGAACAAAAACTCGAAAAATTGACCTGAAATACCACAAAAAATATTGTTTTGTTTTGGCCAAGTTAAATACTTACATAGGACTTAAGGCAATCCCAGTTGTCAACAGGTGGTTGTCCAGTAGATCGAACACTGTTAAGTACCTCATTACCTTTTTCAACACCAAAAAGAAGCTCCCCTAGATATTTTACATTGTTTTCCACTTGACTTCTCTGTGATATAACTTCATTTAGTTTCACACGAGCTTCATATTTCTCATCGGAGCCTTCAGGAGCATTTTGGTGCTACAAACATTAAGAAAGAACATTACTGAAATCATGTGTAGGAAGATGAATTCTCCATCAATTGTTTTGCAAAAAGAGTTAGGAATGTACTTTGGTGAATAAATAGAAAAGTTTAGCATTGCGCTGATCCACATTCCTTGACAATAATGTTGAGAATGACTTGGCATCCACAGAGTCATGAGTGTGATTTTTGGAAGTTTCACCCATATACGCGGCAAGAGAATCAAAACTCACCACTTTATCACCATATTCTTTGACATGAGAGCCATAGCCAACATGTGTAAAATTGGCTGAAGTTCTTTTTGCAACCTGAGCGACAAAATGAAATCATAAATCTTCCATTAAAATGGAACAAAAGAAAGCATAGGTACTGCCCAAACAATTGATCTTGTATTTTTCAAACAAATTGTTTAAGGCATATGCAATATTTGTCCATAACAATATAAACTCTTACTCGACTATACTGCCCATGCACGATGTTACCTTTTCGATCTTGTACAGCACTGTTCATAGGTGCAAACAATAATAAGTTTGACATAGTACGTCACTTCCAAGTGTAAATGATGGAAAAAAAATACAAGAATCTATACTTAGCATACTCCTTCCTAACAATCTGGACTACGAGAACAGAGGTTATAATTTTTTTTTTATACCTATCTTCCATCCAGGCAACACTGAACAAGTCTCCCAAGCACATACCCTGAAACTCATGAGGGGGACACTGACCCACGTAGGGCTCTTCAGGAGTAGCCCCGCCACAGTATGTCCCAAAACTAGCTTCATTAGGTTCCGATGTAGTCATGACATAGATATCAAGTCCTTTGTGGAGAATTGAGAGATACTACGACCTTCAATATTAACAAATATTGAGACCAAAACAAGGAAAAATATACCAACAATATTATACCTAGATATCATTATTTATTCACCAACAATCAACTAGGATGGAGAATATTGACTTGGTGTATGACAAATTTATAGAAAATATGTCAAGAACTTGACAATTATTTATTGCACTAGCATTTGATTATAGATTATGAGAATGAGATTTTTTTTATAAATGTGACCATATCTTTTGAGAAATTATCTTTAAATAATTATTTGACCATATATTTAAATAATTATTTGACCAATTTGATAAGATTTTCTCTGATATTTAATTTTTTAAACTTTCTTAGTTTTTAGGACAATTCACTCACAAAACTTCAAGTAAAATGCATGTCTAAACACAACTTCTAAAACTTTTTTTTATTTTAAATTTCAACTTTAAAATTTATGATCAAACAATTTTGAATTCATTGTTTTACAAGAAATTTCTTGTTACTTGTGATAGTTTGGTTATGTCATCTTATTGTTTTTGTGTACGTTTTTTGTCTGTTCGTACTAATGAGAAGTGACGGACGAATGATTTTCATTAAGGGGTGTCAATAGTTATAGTAAAAAAATAATAATGAGGTTAGTGGGGCATGAACACATGACCTCATGGAGTTTTTGCAACCACTTAATCAATAGACTAAACCTTCAACTTGTTTCAAGAGGTGTCAATTCATGTATTTATATTTATTAAACTAAAATTTGACCTCTATATACAACGTAATTTTCCGACGAAGGGGTATAGTTCAACACCTCTAGACCAAGGGTCGGTCCACCCCTGCTGATGAGATGCACGAGTCCACCACGTACTAAGGGACCGGGTCGATATTACACTACAATGCAGTAAAAGAAACTAAGATGCGAAATAAAACAACAAAGAGTTTTATGTGGAAACCTCCTTGCTCAAGAGAGGAAAACCACGACCTGTCACATAAGATTTCCAACAGCTTTCACTATCTTCAAGTAACAAGTGATTACATACTCCATTCACACATACAGGGATTAAACTCTTAATCTCACCACCCGTAATAACTCTATTACAGAAAGAGCCAAAGCAATACCTCTATTTCCCACTATATTAACTAAATCTAATTAATATAGAATCCAATCACACCATGCACAGTTAACTCTAACTATGTTCATTGTTGGATTAAATAATGAAGATACGATCCGTTCCTTTATAGATTAGAAACATATCTTACAAGTTGAATCACACACGACACAAGATTTCACATGCAACAATCAAAAGACACGGTTGATAACTCTATCAGGTCCCTTGAGGTTCTTGAAGGCTTGTGTTCTCCAAAGACAAAATACACCTTTCTGAATTGTTCTGCTTGAATGTCTTGACTAAGTTGTTTCATGTCAATGAGGATATATTATCCTCTAAACAAAACAACCTAGTGTTCTCCCATTGTTTGAATACAGTGTTCTCTTTTCCCGTGCTCACCAACCGCGTCAGTGTTGGCATCTTTACGACTGCTCACCATTTGACCATAGAGACATGCTCAACTTTGGGACCACGTCCCATAGTTGGTGAATATCATCAAAATACTGAGTTACAACATTTTCCCCCTTCTTTTGATGATGACAAACTTTACATCTTTAGCATGTTCACACTTGTTCCCCCTGTCATCGGTGCTACCAATACTACTTCCCCCACAACACACTATACATTTCCCCGTTTTGACATCATTAAAAAAAGTAAAAAGCAGTAAACATGAGCAAGATGTCAAGCAAGCATATAATGAATTGTCAAACCCCGAGTCTACACCCTGGACATGGTTGGCACTTGAGAACCATCGATGGTCCCCAAGAGAACCCTTGACCTGGCTGACTACTTAGCGGAAGACTCACTCAAGCAAAAAAGCATAGAAATAGAATTATAAATGTTTAAGCTCAACAATTTCTCAAATCAACTGTCTGAAAATACTTAAGTTCAGAAATAGTAATACTCTGTAAAACAATCTCAAAAAATCTCAACAAAAGGGAAAGAAATGAGAGACTCCTCAACTCTAACTATCTATAAAGCCTCTAAATACTAAGATAGATATCGGGACAGGACCCTTGACAACTTAAAAAATAGGAAATAACTGTGAAGCCCTACGGAAAGCAAGGAGGCTTACCAAAGCTAGCTAGAGTGCAAATGGTATCAACGAAGCGCCTGTTGATGACCCTAAACATATGTATCTGCATCATAAATAAGAAGCAGGTTGAATGACATCAGTACATTGAATGTACGAGCATGCAAGGGGAAACTTAAAGCATAGACAACTAAACTGATAAGATTGGAAGACATATTCACCTCAACTCAACTCCAATACAAGAGCAATAATAAGAGATGCATTATTAAAAGTTTTATAAAACAGAAATATAAACTCAAGATGCATAAAAATACAATAAGTTATTCTTTACTCTTATTTGGGAGATTCTCTAACCAGCAACCATCACTATGAGCTATGTCGTGATACAACGTCTCGCCTACATTGCCAGAACTATCCTATACCTTATCGGGTATAGAACACCTCAACTAAGTGGATCCACTAAGCTATGCCTAAAATCAATAAGGAATCGTCTAAAAATTATAACCCTTTACCCATGTTGGCTACATTGTTTACGAGGAATGTGAGTTGTCTGAACTCATTCCCAAATCAGTGCTCAATACTACTCCCAATAATATATAAACTCATGCTCAAATATATAAAACATAACTCTTTCTCAATTTGAGGTAATTACTCAAAAGATCCTCTTAAAAGAGGTAATACTCTGAAATATCTCTGAACTCATAAACTCATTTAGAAATCAATGTTTCTCTCTTTAAATGTAAAAGTGTTACATTTAGGAATACTTAATTCCCTTATACTCTTTTTCAAACATGAATACAACTCTTCTCAGTACTCATATTTACTTTCTCAAGACTTAGTTCAAAACCATTATTGATTACAAAAGAATCCTCAAAATGACTCAAAAAGACCTCTTAAACTTTCCTCTTAAACTCACTTTAGTTTGGAATGTAAATAAGACATGTGATTAGGACATGTAGGATCTCTCACGGATGAATAGAGACTTTAGAATCTAATACCAAGAAGACAAGACACGATTCAAAAGAACACGTCCAGAATGAAGCACAGAAAAAAAAAGGACCAGGCGACCCTGGCGCTCTGCTGGCGTGGGGCGCCAGACCCCAAACTGCTAACCAAATTTTGGGGCGCACTGCTGGCGTTGGGCGCCATTCCCCAAACTACAGACCAATATTCCCGGTGCTTTGGTGGCGCGCCGCCCCACCCCCATACCAAGAAATCCGATGAATTTTTATACTCAATTTAGGGTCCTAACTCGTTTAGAATGGGGGAAATTCTCCTAAAATCTTCTCGATTCTCAAACCCAACATGAATAAATGAGAAATTCAATACCATACCTTTGGAAAACACAACTTTTACTAAAGATTCACAACACACAAGAATTTGCAACCTCCATTGTTAAGGAATTGAACAAATATCAATAACTACTCAAGAAGCCTTTAGATACAAGGATTTCATGGATAACTAGATGTATGGCGTGAGGACGAACAAGTCAAACGCTATGAGAAGCCTTACATACCTGGAAAGAACAATGTTCTTAGTGAAAATCAATGGAATTTTGACGAACGCTCAAAACCTAGCTTTTTCTCCTCTTGAACTCTTCTCTTATTTTTCTAAGTGTTTAGGAACGTGAAAGAGTGATTTAGCATCTGATTAGACCCTTAATTGGGTGAGGAAAAGTGTGCCTGGCCTAGTAGGAGAAAGAAAAAGACCAAAATACCTTTATACAAATGAATGAGATGCCTTAAATAGAGAGGCTTTACTCAAACAACCATAACTTTTTACTCCAAGCTTGAAATTTAGCAAACTTGGCGGCGTTAGAAAGAGGACTCAAAGAACTTCACTTTGATAGGTCATGGGCCACCTAATTCTTTATGTGCTAAAAAATATGATTGTTTGAAGTTGACCCAAAACTAAAACTAATTGGTGACTTGTACGAACCTCTCTTTAGCTCTTTTGAAGTCCGAGGTGTTACAATATCTTCCCCTTGGAAACATTCGTCCCTCGAATGAGATCAAACTAAGTAGAACAGGGGTGGGAATTGTCTAGCAACCCAACTCAAGCACACAACATGCAATTAACATAATCTCAACATATCAACTTAAAGAGTACTTTACAAAGAGTTAGTACCTTGGTATGGAATTGATTCGGAAGGAAAGAGGTGAGGGTATCTCTTCTTCATATCCTCATTGGCCTCCCAAGTAGTTTCCTCAACAAATTGATTCCTCTATAAGACCTTGACTACCGCAACCTTTTTGGTACTTAATTTACGAACCTGATGATATCCTTATCTTAACCTATGTCTTCCCGAACAAGGTCAATAGGTAGCCCAGTGTCTGGAGTTTGATCGAAAAGAGGCCCCGACTTGTTTACATTTGGTTCTGGTGATTTGCATTCAATCTCAGAAAAATGGAAGTTGAATGTCTCATTTCTTGTCGGTTAACCTTTGTACCACCCATTCGTCACCACCAGCTAGAATGTTGGACTCCGTTCCTTTCTCAACTAGTAGATCTCCTTCAAGAAACATCTCATACATGGCGGAGGATATTGGGCTTGGTTGAGAGGTGACATATGGATGAGAAGGGTTTTCAATAATCGGAGGTTTAACAACTGACTAAGCCTCTGAATGAGTAGAAGCATCCTGGGAGTTACCTGGAGAAGGTGAGAGGACGATAATTAGAGAACAAGGGAGTATCTCATCCTATGAGGGATGAGTTGTGATGAGTCTATTGATAGGAGACACTAGGACTTCAGTAGGTGGAGTCGTAAACTCACCAGTTTCACTGACTCCACATACATGAGTAGAAGGAGAGGGATTTTTAGAGAGAACTAGGGGATTAAACTAGAATGGATTGGGAGATTCTACTTTTTTGGGGATTGAGTCTTTTGGAGGAGAAGAGGATTTCAACATGGTTAAGTGTTTAAGAGAGAATGAGAGATTTAGAGAGAGAATTGTGTGAAAGAGGATGAGAATTGGTAAAATGAATATCTTGCAGGGATATTGGTTAGGAAAGGCCTTTTAATGTTTGTGTCTGGTCCTTGAGCATAAGTGACCTTTGGTGTTTTAAAGTGAAGAGACGTTTCTTCAGAGAGATAGAGGGGGAGATGACACATGGCATGTGATTGTTTCCTACAATAGTTCAAACATAGTACGGAGATACTAACCTCTGAGCAGGGACCAAATCCCTCTCTTTAATTTGGACATCAGTTGCCCTGATCAGACTTAGGTGAATTCATACATAATTACAAGACAAAAATCAAAGATATATGCCCTCTAATCATAGTCAATGGAAGGGTTGAATGCATTGAGGTTGAGGGGTCAATTTAATTTGAGCATCCCTAGCCTCGACCTATTCTTGGCAAACTGGTCTCTACTTAGAGCTTTAGCAAAGATGTCAGCTATTTAATCTATCTTGCAGATGTTCATGATGACATTCCCCTTTTCGACATTATCTCTCAAGAAGTGGTGTCTCACATCAATATGTTTGGTTCTTTTATGCTAAACCAGATTCTTAGCCATATTTAATGCACTTGTGTTGTCAGACAGGAGAGGCATTGTGTCTGTTAGCACACTAAAATCTTCAATATGTTGCTTTATCCATAGGAGATGTGCACATCATGAAGCAGCAACAACATACTCAGCTTCAGCTGTGGACAAGGCCACTGCGTTATGATTCTTTGTTCCCCAAGAAATTAATGATGACCCAAGGAAGTGAATCATTCCTGAGGTACTTTTTTTATCGACCAGGTACCCAACATAGTGTGCAACAACATATCCAATAAGGTCAAAAGAGTCACCTGAAGGATAATTTAGGACCAGGTCAAGAGTTTCCTTCATATATCTCAAGATACTCTTAGTTGCCTTTAGATGAGATTCCTTAGGAAATGCTTGAAATCATGCACACATTTGCACGTTGAACACAATATTCGGTCTGATTGTAGTCAGGTAGAAGAGAGATCCAATGATTCCCCTATACATGATTTCATTTGCTTCAACAACTGCTTCATCAATGTCAAGCTTAGAGTTTGTTCCAATGGGGATGCCAATCTTCTTGGCCTCTAATATGTTGAACTTTTTGATAAGCTCCTTAATATACTTCTCTTGGAAGAAGGAGTTGCCATGTGCGAACTACTTGATTTGTAGACCCAAAAAGAAGTTGAGTTCTCCCATCATGCTCATTTTAAACTCAATGGGTATCAGAGAAGAAACTTTCTATCTGACTAACATAAAGAAATGATCCTGCAAAGATGGTGGATCTACCTAGCTTGGAAGAAGGACAAACCATTACATGCCCTCCTTGTTTTAATGAATAGTATTATGGATGGTGGAAGACTAAAATGCATGACTATATCATGGCTCAAGATGATGAACTGTGGGACATCGTTCTTAATGGACCTCACGTTCCTACAAAAGATATGAAAAAAGGAGATCTAACTCGAGTGATTCCTAAAACCAGAAGAGAATATGATGAAGCCGACAGAAAGAAGATTGAAAAGAATTAAAAGGCCAAGAAACTGTTGGTTTATGGAATTGGTGCTGATGAATACAACAAGATCTCAATATGTGAAATTGCTAAGGAAATCTAGGATCGCCTGTAGACAACCCACGAAGGAACCATTCAAGTGAAAGAATCAAAGGTTGACATGCTTACTGCTCAATACGAGAACTTCAACATGAAGGAAGGGGAGACCATTTATGAAATGCACACTAGATTCACGTTAATCATCAATGATCTTCGATGTCTGGATGAACCTATTCACCCAAGTAAGCAGGTTTGGAAGATTCTTCGCGTTCTTCCCAAATATTATGAAAGCAAAGTTAATGACATCACTGAGGACAGAGACCTGAAGACCCTTACTATGGATGAGCTGATTGGGAATCTCCAGACATATGAATTGAACGAGCAACAAGATTACTCCAAGATGGATGGAAAGAAAGACAAGTCATTATCACTCAAAGCCTCACCAAGTGATGTATCTGAAGATGATGAAGAGATGGCTTACTTAAATCAAAGGTATCAGAAAATAGTCAAAAAAACACAGAGGATTTCTGGAAAAGGAAAACCCAAGCCGATGAGCTAACAACAATGATTTGTGTCATAAGTGTAGAAAGCCAGGACACTTCGTTAGAGATTGTCCAATACACAAGCTAGAGTACAAAGACTATGTCAAATCTGGTGGAGACAAAGAAAAGCATAGGGACCAGGTCCCTAACAAAGAAAGAAGGAAGGCAGTTATAGATCAAGTGTTAAAGAAGGCTCTTGCTGCTTGTGGGAATTCCTTTAGTGACTCAAAGGAATCAGAGCACCCTGAAGATGTATCCATATTGGCTGTCAAGAAGATGAAGACATCTTTGACTCTCTGTTCTCGTTAATGGAAAAATCAGATGATGAAGACATCAAGGAAGAGGTAACCCTTCTTGAATTCAAAAGAAATATAAACACATATTATGTCAAAAAGTTAATGAAGCTTGCCGATGTTCTGATAGACTCAATAGATGAACTAAGAGCTGGAAAGAATATCCTGAATGAGACTCTAGGCTTTTTCCAAGATTAGAAAGTAGCTATAATGTCTCAAATGTCTGAAATCAATGAATGAATGATTGCTTTATAAGCTGAAAATCTGCAACTCAAAGAAATATAAAAAAACTATTGGAATTGGAAAGGAGAAGCTCAGTAATCTTGAGTTGGAACTTGAAGAAAGTATAAAAAAATCTGAACTGAAGTTGGCTGATTCACTAGAAAGGAATTTTCAGTTAGAAAAGGATCTTATTCAAGATAAGGATGAATTGAATAAATCTCTTAAATGGACTAATTCCTCAAAGATTCTGACAAGTTGACTAACCAGAAATAAAACAATGGAAAAGGTCCTGGATGTCAGAAGATAGATCATTCTTATAACCCTCACAACAAGTATGCCAATGTCTCTAATAACCTATTGTGCACTCAATGTGGTAGAAACGGTCATCTAAAAAGAGACCGCGAACCTTTAAAGAGAGTGAATGAAAATCTGAAAAAATTTCAAAACTGAAAGGAAAAAGGATAAGAGAACTTGGACCAAGTGACAAGTCTAACAAGAAAAAATTGCCTCTATGGACTAGGAAGTCACTTGTCAAGCATTTGTCTTCTTTTTGGGAACTCCGTCTTAAGTGGGTTCCTAGTCTAACAAATGATTTTTCATCTACAGAAGGGAGGAAGTGGTCAATGTTAGTTTATGGGCAGTGGTTGTTCCAAGCATATGAATGGAGAAACACATCACTTTCTCTTTCTTGAAGCACATCAAGGTGGTGGTGTGTCTTTTGGAAATGGAAAGAAAGGTTATATTCTCGGAATTGGGAAAATTAGAAAGTTTGTGGAGCACTCCACAGATGACATGTACTATGTGAATGTGTTGAAGTATAATTTGCTCAACTTATCTCAGATCTGCAACAAGGGAAATGAAGTCAAGTTTATGTCTGACAAATGTGTTGTCACTAACTTGGCATCTCAGAATGTGATATTAACTACAAAAATACTCAATAATATGTATGTAGCTGACTTGGACTCTACACGAGGAGATAATCTTACATGTCTTGGTGCTCAAAACGACAATGCTGGCCTTTAGTACAGAAGACTTGGTCATGTAAGTGCCTCACTTCTGAACAAACTTGTATCAAGGGATCTAGTTAATAGTCTGCCAAAACTGAAATTTGCAGACAACAAAATCTGTGATGCGTGTGTGAAAGGAAAACATACTAGATGCTCGTTCAAACTGAAGAAAGGAGTAAGCACCACCAGATCGTTGGAACTTCTCCAAATGAGTTGTGTGGTCCCGTGAAGATTCAGAGTAGATCTGGAAAGAGATCTTTGTGATCGTGGATGATTATTCGAGATTCACATGACCATGTTTCTAAGGACCAAGGATGAAACAACTGAAGTGTTGATAATATTTTCTAAAAAGATTCAAACAAAGTTAGATTGCTAAATTGCTGAGATCAGGACCATGGTACTGAATTTGAAAATTCTCATACTGAAGGATTTTGTGTTGATCATGGAATCAATCACAACTTTTCGGCTCATAGAACTCCTCAATAGAACGATGTAGTTGAGAGGAAGAATAGAACACTAGTGAACATTGCAAGAACCATGCTGATAGATTCTAATCTTGCTAAAAATATTAGGGTTGAGGCAGTAACACAACTTGTTATGTAACTAACATGTTTCTAATCCGATCTCTTCTTAAAAAGATACCCTATGAGTTGTTGAACAAGAGAAAACCCAAGCTTAGCTGTCTCAAAGCCTTAGGATGTAAATACTTCGTCCTCAACAATGAAAAAGATGACCTTGGGAAATTTGATCCGAAGAGTGATGAAGGAATCTTCGTAGGGTAATCTTCAAAAAGAAAGGCGTACAGATTTTACAACAAAAGAATTCTATGTATCAAGGAAAGTGTCCATGTTATCTTCGATAAATCTGGTGGAATAAATAGCCTGAAGAATATAGATGAAACTAAAATTGAAGAGCTACTGCAAATAAATATAGATAGTCTTCCTCAAGAGACCATCCATCATGTTTCACCTAATGATAAAGAGACTCCAGACTCTGAAGAAGGACCAGGTCAGCTTAATATTTTGGATGCAGCAGATCAAGATGAAGCTGAGGGTCCAGACTCTGAAGATGGAGAATAAATTTTTGAACCAACTGTTGAGGCCACAAAGAAGTCAAGTTGGAAACATCAGTCATCTCATCACATGGACAATCTCATCTCTCCTTTGGATTCAGGAATGCTCACCAGATCACAAACAAGGAATCTTATGGGTTTTTCAGCGTTCGTATCTACTATTGAACCATTAAATGTGAAGGAAGCTTTGAAGGACGTTGATTGGGTCAACTCAATGTAGGAGGAACTTCATCAGCTTAAAAGAAGCCAAGTCTGGCTCCTGGTCCCTAGACCAGAAAATAGAACCATAATATGGAGCAGGTGGGTGTTTAGAAAAATTAGATGAGCATGGGGTCATTACAACAAATAAGTCAAGGTTGGTAGTATAGGGCTATAATCAAGAGGAAGGGATCGATTATGATGAAACCTTCGCTCCCAAAATGGAAGCCATCAGAATTCTAACACTTAGCGCGGCCATAAGGAAAATAAATATATTTACTCTTAATATATAAAATTAATTCTATGAATTGATGGTTTCATATTTTAATGAAATTTTATATAATATTTATATCAATAACAAAGAAGATAATGTAAATCTTTGTCTTCACTCAGGACATGATATGTTTCTTCATTTTTTTAGGCAAACATTTTTCTTCATACCAAATACACCAACAAAATTATGATTGTATATGACTTTCTTCACTTACCACTATTCAAAAAAATTCAAATAAGAAGGGCTAGAATTATGTACAAATGTAATGACCGGTTGGTAATTTTTTGTTATCCTTGTAAAATTACTATTTTTTCCTCCCAATATCGACCTCGAGTCTCTTATGTTTGAAGTTTGGAAGTTGGTTTCCAAGCTTTGAGTTAAAAGTTGAGAATTTTGATAAGTTTTGGTTTTTGAAAGACTAAGTTGCTTAAAACTGGTTTTCAGAGTCTTTTGAAGTTTCAAGTGTTGGAATAGAATGATGTCAATTTCAGATTTGGAGTCACTTTGAAGATTTAAGGTCCTAAGTTGGAAAATTGTAAAAATTTAGTCTTTGGGTTGACTTTGGTCAACATTTGGGGTTTGGATACTCGGATCGGAATTCTGAGAGTTCCGTTGGATTTAGAGGATGTCTTTAGGCCTAGGTGAGGTCTTAGTTGATTTATGAGAGGTCCCGAGCTTGTTTTAACCTTTTAGGTATTGTGCTAGTTTCTTATGGTTTTCATGGATGTCAGGTCAATGAGACCTCAGATTCTTGTTTCAAAGGTTCCATGAGTCTGTAACGTCGAGTATATCCGATTTTCATATGTGGTTTGTGTTTTAAGGTTCCGAACGAATCTCGAGGGTCCTTTCAATGTTTAAGAATTGGCTGATGTTTCTGGTGCTGCAGTCTTCACATTTGTGGAGGGTCTCCGCTTTAGTGAAGGTTGGCAGGAAAAAGCGGGACTGACCTGTTGGGTGGGGTCCACTTAAGCGGACCAGTGCTCGCTTTGGCGAAGGTCTCTTAAGAGAAGACTGGTTCGCAAAAACGAGACTCCCAATTTTTGTGGGGTTCGCCTATGGTCGCTTAAGAGACATCAGAGAGGGGTTTTGACCTGCAATTTTTGGAGTTCAAGCCCCATTTTCCATTTTTGAGCTTGGAAAACCCTTGGTGGTAGTTTTTGAAAGAATTTCTTGTGCTAAATCACTTGGGTAAGCTTTTATGATCCTAAAACTTTATTTTCCTTTGATTATTTATGGATTCTATCATCAGAATTTAGGGGTTTGAATTGCAAATGGTTTGGTTTTTTCAAGAACTCAAGTTTTAAATTAAAATGGAGTTTGTGAACTGATTTTGATCTATTTTTTAAAATTGTTTTCACCATTGAATTCCTAAAGCCTTGAACATAATTTTCAAGTATTAAATTTTGGATTAAAACCTTCTTTTTGAAATTGGGTTTTGAGTTGATTGACCTATTTTTCAAGGAAATTGATGTGAGTATTGTTGTTTTCAGAAATTTATTGTGAATACTTACTTGTATATAGATTGTGTGGCTTCGAAATTGATTCGGAAGGGAAAGACTCAACTCTTGGAGTGATTAATTGATTGGTTTAAGACAAGTGACCTCTTAAGCTTTGCAATCTAGTAGAATTGCCTACTTCTTTTCATTGTATGCGTGTTGGGGAGTAATTGTGAATGAGGTGAAGGGTTTTATTGCTCCACTTGATTAATGTTAATAAACAAAGAAGGGGTAAATGAAAAGGCTTCATGATGATAACGACAATTTTTGAATTGCCTTGTTGTGACCCTATTTGATTGATTTGATGAAATGTCTTGATGGCTTAAATGTGGAGTTGAATTACATGACCTGTTGTCTTTTTCTGTGGTGTGATGTTTCTTGGTGTGCATTGATTGTTGAACACCGTGATGAAATATGTGATGATTATTGATGTCAAGGTCTTTTCTGGTAAGTGCTAGTGATGTCGAGGTCATTTCAAGCAAGCGCAATTGATATAAAGCCGATGGAAAATGGTTCCGACTAGTGATTTAATATAAAGCCGATGAGAAATAGTTCTGACTAGTGATTTGATATAAATCCAATGAGAAATGGTCCCGACTAGTGATTTGATTTATAGCCAATGGTAAATGATTTCGGCTAGCGATATGACGTAAGACCGATGGGAAATGGTTCCAACTAGAGATAATTCTTGTGTTTTGAAGCATTTTGATGCTTATGATTGACTTATTGGTTAATTGTGATTGATGTATTTTATACTTGTGAGTTGACTACTTGATACGTGTTGGTTGTTGACTTGTGAGTTTAGACTGTGAATATTGAGCCTTGTGAACGGTATATTGTACAACTGTTAGGTTGGGCTAATTTTTGTTCAGGTTGTAGTTTGAGGAGGTTCGGTTGGGATGGAAAGGTGTATTCTATTCTAACTAGGTTGCCTTGATTATTAGGTTGCTTGTTAGGTAACGTATTTTTGGTACTCATTCCTTACTTCTACACTTGTGTAGGTTCTGAGCCCAGACCCGGTGATCTCCTCCTTTTTCTTCTGATTTGAGAGGTAGCTGCTTATCATCCCGGTGGAGCCTCTTGTTACTTTATTTTATGCTTTGTTCTATTTGAGAAACAAAGACGATGAGACTTGTATTTATCGTTGGAATTCGGTTTTTACATTAGTGGCTTGTACATGTGACAATCAAATTTTGGGTTGTTAATAAAAAAGAATAAGTTTTTCCACTTTTATCTTGTTCTTGCCTTATCTTTCCGCATTCCTTTCATTTTGTTGGGTTGAGGCTGACTTGTCTTGTTGGGAATAGACAAGTGTCATCACGTCCATTTTGGTTCATGACAATAACTAAGAGAAATTCTACATGCCACCAGGTTAATGAGTTGATGGGATCTACATATGCATGTAGTAGTGGCTAAAAGCTTCATCATTTTCCCACCAAAAAAACAAACAAAATTGAACTTGGATTGAACTGAACAAGACTCGGTAAATGCAAAAAAAAGTTAAAAAGCCATTGTTATTGAGAAAATATAGCTTTAGTACATGGACACCGGGCAAAGATCTACCTCTAAGGAGCCTTTTTCTGAATGTAGCTA
Source organism: Solanum etuberosum (assembly GCA_029582245.1). Classification (NCBI taxonomy): domain Eukaryota; kingdom Viridiplantae; phylum Streptophyta; class Magnoliopsida; order Solanales; family Solanaceae; genus Solanum; species Solanum etuberosum. The sequence goes on along the minus strand of JAJONR010002629.1, from coordinate 4,538 downwards.
TCAATTAAAAGAGAAAATTTTGCAGCAATGGCACAAACTAGCAAAATATACTATTTTCCAACTGCCAAGAGTACCCTCTACTAACTTGAACATGCTTGTGCAGACATAGCAGATATTTTCTCACTCGTAATCCCAACATTGCAGATGTTGGCGATACCACGTACATGTTTCCTTCCATACACTGTTAATCTTCCACAATGTGCCTCAAATATCATGACCTATTTTCAGGAATAGACTAGTCATATTCTCATCAAAAGAAAAAAACACGAAAAATGAAATGAAATACCACAAAAAACATTGTTTTTTGGCAAAGTTAATTACTTACATAGGACTTAAGGCAATCCCAGTTGTCGACAAGTGGTTGTCCAGCAGGTCGAACACTGTTTAGTACCTCGTTACCTTTTTCAACACCAAAAAGAAGCTCCCCTAGATGTTTTACATTGTTGTCTACTTGACTTCTCTGTGACATAACTTCATTTAGTTTCACACAAGCTTCATATTTCTCATCGGAGCCTTCGGGAGCATTTTTGTGCTGCAAATATTAAGGAAACACATTACTGAAATCATGTGTAGGAAGAAGAATTCTCCATCAGTTGTGCTGCAAAAAGAGGTAGGAACATACTTTGGTGAATAAATAGAAAAGTTCAGTACTGCGCTGATCCACATTCCTTGATGATGATGTCGAGAATGACTTTGCATCCACAGAGTCATGACTGTGATTTTTGGAAGTTTCACCCATAAACGCGGCAAGAGGATCAAAACTCACCACTTTATCACCATAGTCTTTTACATGGGAGCCATAGTCATCATGTGTTAAGTTGGCTGCAGTTCTTTTTGCAACTTGAGCAACAATAAAATCAGAAATCTTCCATTAAAATGGCATAAAAGAAAGTGTAGGTATTGCCCAAACAAATTGCTTAAAGCATATGCAATATTTGTCCATAACAATATAAACTCTTACTCGACTATACTGCCCATGCAAGCTGTTAGTTTTTCGATCTTGTACATCACTGATCATAGGTGCAAACAATAATTAGTTTGACATAATACGTCATTTCCAAGTGTAAATGATCAGGAAAAAAAATACAAGAATCTATACTTGGCATACTCCTTCCTAACAATGTGGACTACGAGAACAGAGGTTATAAAAATTGTTTATACCTATCTTCCATCCAGGCAACACTGAACAAGTCTCCCAAGCAAATACCCTCAAACTCGCGAGGGGGACACTGACCCAAGCAGGGATCATCAGGAGTACCCTCGCCACAGTATGTGCCATAACTGTCTTCATCAGGTTTCGATGCAGTCATGACATAGATATTAAGTCCTTTGGGAAGAAGACCATCAAACATGCTTCCAGACTCACAGGTTTCAAGGTAAAACACCTGAACATCATCCAACATAAAATACAGAATTTAAATTTCACTGATCTAACATTCGCACAAAGGAAAAGAAAGCCTGGAAAAACTAAAGCAAGCGAGTTACCAGTCTGTCATACGTCCCTGATGCATGCTTCTTTTTCAACACGTTAACTAGATCATGTGCATAAACCAATTCTCCACTTGGCATTGCTGATCGAAAATAATTATGCATATCCTAATTAGTTTCTAAAAATCACAAATCAAGCTTCGATTTGTAATGAGTATTAGCTTATATTTCCAACATGAATTACCTATACACATTCACAACAACAGCCACAAAATATCCAATTATCCATATATTATATAACCAAGTGTATAACATTCAATTGGGATTTGGAATTTCTCATTAGAATGTGACATTTTCACAACTTCAAAATGGGGTCTTATTTCTCACAGAGTCGCTCAACTAATACTTAACTAATACTTATTATGTCAGAAAGTCACATTTCTCCTTGATTCCAATTCTTTTCAACAAACAAACTGACTTTCTAAGATAATAACTACTCCCTCCGTCCCAATTGAAGTGTCACGGAGTTCAAGACTAAGCAAAATTAATGTGAGAAAGATACTTACCAATAATTCCAGGGCCACCATGATCAGTATAGTAGATGAAGATATGGTCATTTGGACCACTCTTCAAAACTTTCCCACTTCCCCCAACAACACCACTTTTGTTGGCAAGGATGACATTGAAAAAGTTTTTAGCATTAACATCATCACCTACATAATCCTGCCTCAACAGAAAGAGAACAGAAAACCCCTCATTAGCTAACAAACACTCTAATAATCCAAAAAATTGAACACAAAAAGAACAAACCTTAGGGACACCTTTGTAAACATCATGGCCATGTGGGTTATTGATGATGACACCAGGTCTAGGGTTTTCTGTATTGTTAGCAATATCATCGTACATGAATACAATGATGTTCTCATCCTTAAGACCACCAGCCTTCAGTAATTGGTAAGCGTGACACACATCAGCCTGAAATCATACAATCAAGTTACATTCAATTTTTTGTAGCTGCCGCCCGCTTGTTATATTAACACAAAGTTTAAAACAAAAAGCAACATTATTAAAATTTGTAGACTATTGCTATAAATCATTATTAACAATAAAAGAGTATTTTAAAGTTAAATTGTTTTCGTTTGTAGAAAGGTAACTTTTTTTTTTAACCAACTAAAGAAAGTGTGTTAAATTGGAACAGAGTGGGTATATAGTTCTTATTTCTCCTTTTTATTTGTTTGGGGGGGGGGGATTCTAGGTACTTAACACTTGCTTGGACTTTATTACTTTCTCCAACTTTATTCAATATATGTCTATTAAATATAAAATAACGCGATTTTAGACTTTAGGTAGTAATTTGATATTTTCTAATACCAAAAGAGTTTAAAATTTTAAGTCAAATCAAAGTGTCAGATTTTTATATTTATAAATCAAATCAAATCAATTATAGTTGGATTTTTCAACTTCAATTTTTTGTGGAATTCTTGATTTTATGTTTTTCTTTAACCCGTAGTTGTAGGACAATCAAATTCAATTATCTCAAGACATGTAGGACCCTTAAACAATCAATAATAGCCACATGAACCACAAAATACAACAAAGTTGATAGATGTTGATGAAGATATTATCAAACCACTTCAGTCACCACAAATAAATCATCAAACATTCACATCGTCGTAAGCCAATCAAACCAATAATGTCATTTATCCATCATCAAGACTATCAAGTAACGTTTACAAGGAATTGAATCATAAAAAAAATGTTAGGCGATATATATGATGTAAAAAAGAATAATTTAGGATGATAACCTGATGCCTATAATTAGTCCAGTCATTGGAGCCAGCAACTAGGACAGCCCATTTGATTCCTTTTGTTTTTTGGGTTAAGAATTGAGAAATACTACGACTTTCAATATTAACAAATATTGAAACCAAAACAAGGAAAAATACACTAACAATATTATACCTAGATATCATTGTGTTTGAAATTAACAAAGGAACCAATCAAACTGGGATGGAGAATATTGAGCTTGGTGTATGACAAATTTATAGCAAATATGTCAAGAACTTGTCAATTATTTATTGCACTAGCTTTTGGTTATAGATTATGAGAATGATAATTTTTCTATAAATGTTTGTTTGACCATATCTTTTGAGGAATTATCTTTAAATTTTTATTTGACCAATCTTTGAATAATTTTTTACCAATATGACATGATATTTTTTTTTTCCAACTAACCTAGTTTTTTGGACATTTCACTCAGAAAACTTTAAAAAAAAATTCAAGCAAAATGCATGTCTAAACACAACTTTCTAAACTCAATTTTTTTAAATTTCAACTTCAAAATTTATGATCAAACAGTTTTGAATTCATTGTTTTACAAGATAAGTATTTGTCAAATAAATTATGCAAAAAATGAAAAGAAAATGGAGAGGAAAGAAGATATTGTATAATTGTAATTGTAAAATATTTTAGAATATTTTCTGTTTTTTTAAAAAATAAATAAAGTTGGTCTCCTCTTTTTTTCTTAATTAATTTGCTTCATTTTTTGGTCAGATATAAAAAAAAATTAAAAAAAATTAAGGATATTCTTAACTTTAAATTAGGAAAATGATATTAATGTAGAGGTAAAACATATATCATAAAAATAATGATATTAGTGAGGAGCCAAAATTAGTAAAAGATGATATTTTTCTTACTAAAGTTGGTCACTTCTTTTCCTAATTTATCTTCTAACTATGGTTAAAAGGCTTGTTAAATTAATTTAATCTAGACCTTTATATTATAAATATGACAAGTGTCACTTATCTAAATATGCACTTATTGAGGAAATGGAGAGAAGATGTAGGGTGTGTTTGGTATGAAGGAAAATATATTTTCAATTTTCCATTGGTCGACTTAAATGTTTTGGAAAATGATTTCCAAGTCAACTCATTTTCCTCAAATTTAAGAAAAATAGATTCCCTTCAAAAATTAAGGAAAACATTTTCCAAAACTCTATTCCAACCTTCAAATTTTAAGATTTTTTTTTTTACCTCACCCCTCTACCTCCTCCCACCACCAAAAAAAATTGTTTTGGTACCCCATTCTATACCTTGACCCCCCCCCCCCCC
>JAJONR010002628.1:0-75573 GCA_029582245.1 Solanum etuberosum | reverse complement strand
TGAACCGGGTATTAGTTTTTAGAGTAACTTTTATTTATTTTATGTTATTTTGTGTGGAGAGAAAAGAAAAGAGTTTTTTTGACTTGTTTGATACTAGCAATTTTATCCTGAGTTGAGTTTTACTTTTCTGTGCATGCTTGAGGAAAAAAAATTAAAATACATTTTTTGACGCCTAGGCTCATGGTTGTGACTCTGTATATATTTATTCTTATTTTATAGGTTGTAATGACTCTGTCTATCTTAGAATTAGAATTGATCCATCTTGATTGGGACTTGTGTCATGTGTGGTGAGGTTGTTTGCATATATTCCATATTTTGCATTTTAGTCTAGAACTTGTCCTGCATGTTATTGAAGTGAAATAAAAAGTATTGATTTGTTAAGAAGATGATCATAAGATTTCTTTGTTTTTTCTTTTAAATTTTAGCATTTTAAGATATTATATCACTACTAACCCTTTTGAGCCCGTAGCCTTTCATTTGGTAGCCTTATAGTTATCTTGATCCATTTTTTTTAAATCCCATATTTTCGCACCCTGATTCCCTGAGCACTGTAGCATAAATTCTGATATAATTAGTATCTTTGATGAAAAGCGATGGTTGAGTAAAAAAAAGGGCGATCAATGATAGTTACTTGTGATGAGAAGGCCCTCTTAGAAAGAGTGTGATTTGAAAAAAAAAATTGAAGAAAAATTATTGAAGCATTCTTGATATGATGAGAAGTACTTGTGAAAATAATTGAAGAGAGGGCTGAAAAAAGGTGATGAAAATAATTGTTGATGGAAAAAAATCAAAGTGCTTAGGGGAGTTTTAAGTCACTATTATATAGTTTCCTACCTGTCCCCTAGCAAACATTACAACCCGTTAAAGTTTTATTTGATTCTATTCAAGCATGCTTAATTAGCAGAGATGTACATAATGAGCAAACCTATGGTTCTTTGTGTATACATGTGAATTATTTTGTGAGTGAGAAAGTTGTTCTAAGACTTTAACTTATATTATATTCTTTAAATTGAGTGTGTGGACTATTTCTTCTTGTGAGAGCACTTGTTTCATGATAGATAAGTGATTTTATTAGCTTTCTTTGGTAGTAGGTGAACAAACCTAATTTGATGAGTAGAGTTCCTCTTTGAGGTTAAGAGGTTAGAAGTTTGTTATTTTATTCTATATCTTGCATAATGATTGGAAAGAGTACTTGATATTGTGATTTGTGGCTTAATTGTTTGTATCAATCAAAGTGGTGGTATTCCTAGTTCAATTTTTTAGATGAGCTTTAATGTGTGCTCGATGAGCATTGATGTGAGGACAATATATATATATATAATTATTATTTTCCTCATATTTTGTTTTCATTATTGTTTTTAAGCATAAATTTTATGAAATATTCTTATGTTGTGTATTTTATTTGTAGGATTAAAGTGGTATGAAGATGAAGAAATTTGGAGAACAAATGAAGTAGAAACAAGAAATCATAGAAGGAAATCAAGAAGACAACTTAATGGATATATATAAGAGTAGCAATCTTCAAATTGAATTTCTGCCACATGGAAGCCATTGAGAGACAAAACTACTGTTGAGGCGGCGAAAAAAAGAGACTTGCAGAAACAACAAAATATCGGAACCCACTCCTTTGGGTTTTGGATTTCCTAATTTGTTTTGGATTCAATTATTTTATTTGGAGTTTCTATAACTATAAATAGTCCATATAAATACCCAACCAACAACCAATAAACAATACACAATATATAACTTATAGCTTGAGAACTTTGAAAGAGTCGTTGTGAAGGCCGGAGAACTTTGGTTTATTCTTTCTTCTCCTTTATTATTTATTTGTATTCGTGATTATTGAAATATATTTTAGCTATTTTTCTTAACTTTTCATGATCAACACAAACACATTTATTTTAATAAATTTTAATTCAACTTTTGAGATAATGTGTAGATAAATTTCATAACTAGGATTGTGGGAACCCTGATGAATTATTAAAGTAAGTTAATGTAAAAAGTGATTCTTGAATGATTTTTATGATAGTATTGTTTATCTCTTCGCTTTGATTGCTTTTTAACGGTGCACAACGTTAGAACCCACCTTATTCCTACTTGCCCGACCAAGAAAGTAACGAATGAGAAAAGAGATTAAACAACAAAGATTTAGTGTGATAATCCGCTATCTAATAACCTTAACCCAGAGTGTGAAGGTTAATATGGGGTTAAGGGTAAGGGTTAGTAAAGCATACACCCATACACCGACCAAGTTTCGTGGTGAAATTTCCTACTTATACGACCAATCCCTTAGGAGACACCTAACTTACCGATCCTGCATGCTAAAAAAATTGAAATAGATCACTAGTACAATATTCTTGCTATGCTATGGAATCATGGGGACTACATTCCTTGTTATTTCTAATAATCTAAATACAAATAAATACTTAGTTCCAAGCTATTGTTATTCTTTTTATTTCTGTTTCAATCTAAATTCCTCCTTTTTAAATAACGACTACCGAGTTAAATATTTTCTATTGACAATATTCTTCTATATTCTTTGTGGGATCAACCCCGACACATTGTTTGGTAATTATATTGCATATGACCATTTATATTTCTTTTCAAGAAGTATATTTGGACGTTATCAGGATTGAACACCTACATCATCAAGTTCATGAAGGCAACAGAGGCATTAGTCAACCCAAAAGACATCATTAGGAACTCATAGTGGCCATATCAAGTCCTAAATGCGCTCTTAGTGACGTCCACCGCCCGAATCCTCAATTGATGATATCCTGACCTAATATCAATCATCGAAAACACTGCGGCTCCCTGAAGCTGGTCAAACTGATCATCAATCCTAGGCATGGGGTGATGGTTCTTCACCTTCACCTTATTCAACTTGCTATAATCAATACACATTCACATCGTACCATCCTTCTTCACAAACAGAATGTGAGCGGTCTAAGGCGATACACTAGTCCTGATAAATCCCTTACCCAAGAGATCCTAAAGGTGAAAACTGAGCTCCTTGCGCTCTGCAAGAGCCATCAGGTATGGCGGAATAGAAATAGGTCGCGTACCTGGCTCAAGCTCAATAGGAAAGTGAATATCACGCTCTGGGGTAGGCAAGGTAGGTCGGTAGGAAACACATCAACAATTTCACGAACGACTAACACTCACTCAACTGGGGGGCCTCCCTACTCATATCCCACACATAAGACAAATAAGACAAACACCCGCTAGCTACTAGCCTTTGAGACTGAATAAAAGAGATAACTCTAACTGGTGTGCTGCTAATGGAAAACCATGCATGGATAAGGTAAAGGTTGTATAGAAGAAATCTAAAACTTCCCGATAGAGGGATAACCAGTCCATGCCAATAATCACATCAAAATCAAGCATATTTAACAATATAAGGTTATCTCGAGTGTCATGCCCCTTGATAGTAACTAAGAAAGTTACCTGACCCACTACTAAAGACTTTCCACATGGGTCGACACTTGCAACAGTGCTGTCATAGGCTCCAAAATCATATCCATACGAGAAGCATCATACACATAAGAATAGGTAGATCCTGGATCAAATAAAGTCGAGGCGGGCTGATGGCATATAAAATCATACCAGTGATCACATCGTCGGATGCCTCAGCCTCCGCCATTCCTGGAGCTGCATAGAAATGGACATGTCCACCTTTTCCCAGGCCATCACTCCTACCATCTAACCTTCCTCCCCGAGGACCACCCCAAATACCCTTTGTCCACCGTGACGATTCTGACCCTGACCTCTAGCTGGAGATGTTTCTGGTTGAGGTAGTAGTGATGGTGGTGCTTCCTATGGAGCTGGAGAAATCCGCCCACGTGGTCAATCTCTGGCCCAGTGACCCAATTCACCACAATCAAAGAAACCCAAAGATGATCTTCTCCCAGAAGAACGACCACTACGGCCTAGAGCATAAGACTAGGACCCATGACTCTGACTAGAGACAACCTCACTCAGCTATACTGGTCACCCTCCAAAAATTGCAATAAGGCCTGAACAGGCTGACTAGGTTGACCTTGCTAAAAGCGCTATCAAATCCTATCATGTGCATCCTTCGACCTCGAATGGGATCCACTGTAGCTACCTTCATATCTCACTCTACTGTCGCTGCCCCATTGGGCCTCATGAAGGAGTTTCTAAATAGTACGGGAATGATAAAAAAAACATCTAGAAATGAGTGACCCATAGAGACCATAGACCGAGTCTCAATCACAGCTGCAGTCTCAATCCATGAACAAATCACCAAACTCTCTCCTCCTCAGTAGGTTGAATCATGGTAGCATGGAGGGACAACTCGTGAAATTTCACCTCTTACGCAGACACGGTCATATAACCCTTCTCCAACCTGGAGAACTAATTCTTGAGATGGTCTCTGATGTTGCGAGGGATGAACCTAGCAAGGAAGGCCTTTGAAAACTTGGTCCAGGTGACCGAAGGAGACCCAGCTGGCCTGGTCTCAATTAAGGTACGTGATATGCCCAAATTACACTTCTATAAAGAAGTATAAGCGGTCGTTGCCAAATAAAGAACCCAACTTGTAGGGTTGATCCCACGAGGAATATGGTTCAGAATTAAACTTACTCACTATTATCACCGTTTAGTCAAACTATTTCCGAGAAAAGTAAACAGGGGGGTTTTTGTATTCAAAATAACAGATTGTTGATTAAGTAACAAGTAAACAAGATTCAAAATTTGAGTTATCAATATGAGATGGAAACTACGGTATATGTGTTTCCCACAAGCTCTTAACGCAGTAATCCTAATAATAGTAACCCTTTCCTAGTGTTTGTCATGCAAGGTTGGTAAGTTAGGTATCCCTAAGTGATTGGTCCTCCAAGTAGGGAATTTCACCACGCAACTTGGTCCATCTACGGGTGAATGCTTTACTAACCCTTACCTTTACCCCAAATTAGTCATCATATCAATTTAGCTTAGTTTTCACCCTCACTTCAATTGAAATCAGACTATTAGATAACATCCACTAAATCTCTGTTGTTTAATCCTTTTCTCATTTATTACCTCCTTGTCCCGGAAAGTAGGAACAAAGCGAGTTCTAATGTTGGCCACCGTTAAAAAGACTTCTAAACGAAAGGATTAACAATACATGCATAAACACTATTCAAGAATTACTTAATTATTATTCATACTTTGTTAATTGCTCATGGTTCCCACAACCCTAGTTGTGGATTTAGCTACTCATGCTTGAGAGTTCACAATTCATAATGAAATGGAAAGCATTCATGAACTTACAGTTAGAATAGATGAAACCCGAAATCTTGAATTGAAATTCAAAGTGAAAATTGTATAAAACGATTTTCGGAAATTAAATTGCTAAGTGTTTGCAAAATAATTCCAAAAGACCAAAAACTAAAACCATACAATAATGTCTAACCAAATAATAAGAAGAAAAGAACCCTAAAAAGTATCTCCTCTCAATGATCTCATCGACGGATGTGCAGGACGGTTCGTCACTCGACCTACGGTCCGTCGTTGGCTCCGTGGTTCCACACTTGGTCAGATTCCCTTAACTTGCACCTACGCTTGCCCACTTACGGTCCGTGGATTGGACTATAATCCATCCTGTCACTTCGTGGTTTGAGTACTGAAACTTAGCTTCCAGACCTGGGCCTACGATTGCCCATCCACGTCCCGTGGTTGGCTACATCAGTGGCTCGTTCTGCACTTTTTAGCTCATATCTCTCTCAACCGCTTCCGAACCAATTTACTGCAAAGATTACATCAAAACCATCAATCCTAATAACAAAACAGCCCAAGACACACACAAACTCTAAGTGAAACGCATCAAAAATACCATAAACTCACGGTATATCAGTATGCCACCACTATTTGGTTAGCCCATCCAACTATATGCAGTGAAGTCGGCTCTTCTCAACTCAACAAGATCCAAAGTATGAAGCTTCTCTCGACAATGGTTAGAAACTCGTGGGCATCCTCACCAAGAGCCCTAGAAAACCTAGGAGGTGAAAGTTTTAAGAACACTCCGAGTATCTTCTTCTCCTCTAGCGGCATAGCTCAGGCCGCAATCATGGGCTAGGAAATCCCAGAAAGTAACTAGGCCCTAGGTGCCTCTGGTGCTGGTAGACGTGTCAGTACTAGTGCTAGTGATGGTGCTGGTGCTGGTGCAGGGGCTTGCTGCATGCCGCCCAACACAGTCAAGAGCTAAGCAATGGTAGCCTGAAGATCGAGAGCCATGGACGGTCCTGGTTGTGGGTGAGCTAGTCCCAGCCCCAACGGCTGATCTGGAACACGGGCTACAAGAGGGTCCACTATGGACTTCAGACCCTTCTCTCTCTAGGGTGGTACTACATCCCTACCTGGAAAGGGAGGTCGATCCCTACCCTCAATAACCTCGTGGCGCGTACAAGACATCTTACAAAATGAGTGAAACTAATGACATTTCAAGAAACCAATTATACACAGGCTGCAAGAAAGCGATTTAAAAGAGAAGGATTCCTAAATATACCCTGTAGCCTCCCTAAGATAGGACAATGATGTCTCTACACTGATCCGTAGGACTCTACTAGGTATTAGCTTTGTACAAGTGAGACTAGTGAATCTAGGGCTCTGATACCAACTTGTCACGACCTGACTTCTTGAATCATGATGGCACCTACAATAACCCACCCATACCAAAATGACAAGTAATGGCTACTACAGTAGAAATTAAACAGAAATAACCCTAACAAAAAGAACAGCGACAAAAGCGAAGAAAACCAAAATTATATATACAAGAAACCACTTGTCACGACCCAAGTTCCTTACTCATGATGGCCTACTATAACCCACCATTAGGTAAGCCAACCCGTACCCTGAACGTTAAGTAATGGGTAAAAGGGTAGAACTTAAACAGAAATAACACTAACAATAAGAAAAGATATAAAAGCGAAGCAAACCAAAACTGTATATACAAGAAACCGTCCCAGAACCTAGAAGTCACGAGTACCAAGAAACCACTCAACTCCTAGTCCAGATAGCAAGAGTGAACTGATCTAGCCCGCCCATCCAGAAAGTCCATTCCAAAGAACGTAAGCCGCCCTGCAAGAAAGAGTGACCTGGGCCGTGTCGACTCTATAGAGGATCTTAGATATCAAGGTGTCCCAACCAGCCAGTCCACTCCCAAGAGTGTTAGCCACCTAGCTAGCAAGAGTGACGCGGGGGCGTGTTGACTTTGAAGAGTATATCAAGTAGGCTCCAAGCCATCGTGGATCGATGTCAACTCCCAAAGAATCATAAAAGGCTCCAAGCCCTAAAATACCCCAATCTCGAGTATGCACACAATCTCCGATAATGCATTGGAGACACAAAAATAGGGAGAGAAGACAAAAATTGTAACAAGCTGTGAAATTGCCTAAAATAAGGCTCATACTACCAGACTCAAGTCTACTATTTCGGTCTACAAGAACCTAGTCCAATCGAAGGGACGCCAAAAACATAATAAAACCCCAAGGCTCTCAGGTTTTAGGCATCACTAGTGTATCCTAGACTAAGGTTGTACAAGTTTCAGAAAATACATAGGAATACAAATAAATCACATAGCATGCTGCAACACATATAAAACCCCCACTAGTATGGTACTACCCTCAAAATAGGATCGATAAATCCTAATACATGGTTTCGAAGAAAAAAAGTAGGAACAACTAGGTACCCTCCCCAAATTCACACTAAACATCATGGATTCACACATTCATGCTCAATCAAAAATAGAAAGGAAGTCGTAGCCTACCTATAGGCCGACCACCCACACTCTAATTCATAAGGTTGGGCTTTTTCTTTATGAATGGCCTCCAAAAGATTCCACGCTATAAAAAATTGTAACACACCAGATTTAGAGAAGGTAAAATATTCACTTCTTAGTCGACTAGGCAATCCGTCGAGTCGACTTGGCGATCCGTCATGTGGAACCTCCTCGCCTTTTGGCTTGATCCCTGGTGTCCTACATTTTGTAACTTCAGGCGAGCCAAGTTGAGTTCTCCGTTCCAGTCGGCGTGTCACCAAAGTCCCTCCCCCATTGCCTGCTTGGTATGGATCCTATGTCGGCTTACTGTTAAATTAGGTGAGCTAAGGGCTCATTTGGTGAGTCACCGAGTGCCCTTCGGCGAGCCCCTGCGAGCAGCATTTTCAGTCATAAGTTAGGTTCCTTTGTGTCTTTTCAAACTAATTTTAATTTGATATTACGTCATTTTACCCTTCATCTAAAGACCTATATAAGAATCCTAATCTTAAATTTCCCCAATTTAAGACCCATTCTCTCAAGAGTCTAAAGAAGACCAAATTTCCTATCCAAAATATTTCTCTCTCTAGAAACTTGAAGAAGAAGAAGGATTCCACCTAAGGTTTCAAGGTCAAGCCTGAATTTCTACATTGAACACTAGCTTTAGGATTCAAGGTATGATACTTTTCATCCATGGATTCCTTTCATCCATGGAGTTCCCAAATTCCTCTATTTCAAAGATTAGAATTCCCCAATTGAGTTAGGGTTTTCTTCAATTGTCATGGGTTCTCTTCAAAGTTGATTTAAATGATTGAGTTATGATCTCTTATGCATGAATTGATTAAATATGATGATTTTATGATGATTTTCCCATGAACACATATAACCCCCATATTTTCTAGTTATGAATCATGTGATGTGGGATTTTGATTGAAAATGAAGAGTTTTATGAAATTAAGAATGTATTGCTAGCTTTAAATGTATTTATGATGAAATACATATCTAACCCATGTTTTATAAGCATTGATGATTGAAAGTGGGTTTTGAACCTCAAGAGGTAAATTATGGACTTATGCATGTTCTTATGAAATCTATGCAAATGTTTTAAAGGTGCTTTGAGAGTAAAGTACCAATGATGATGTTGTTGTTGTGTTGTTGAAAGGACATTCTCATAAGCACATAACTAGCATGACGTGTAAGGTTTTCTCACATAATAAGGATTCTTAGGTTGAAAGGCTTGCTCACCTAATTGAATCAAAGAGTAAGAGCTATCCTAATGAAACTAGCTTGGATTGGTTATCCTAGGGTACCTTTCTATGAATGATAAGGTCAAGTAATAAATGACTATTTCATGGGATTTAGGCATAATAACGAGAGGAAATTGAGATGGAGGCTCTCCGGTTAGTAGAGATCGGGTTTCTCAAAGAAATCTCCTTATCCCTTACCTATGTGCCCCCATAGGATGATTGTGTTAGATAGAAATTAGCTAGTGGATCCACTTAAGCTAGAAGTTCATGGTTCTACCTTGGAAAGTAGCACAACCCTTTACGGTGTGGGAGACACCGGGGGATCATGTTATAGCTCGCATGGTCTCTATGTCGGTTAAGGCTAATCCCCCACATTAATAATGAACTATGGTTACTTCAATAAGTATAACATACGAGTTCAAAGGTTTTAAAGATGATGTTAGCTTGAATTGACCATGGTCTTATGACTTATGTTTTCTAACTCTCTTATATCATGTTTTATCTTGGTCGATTGCATGTCATGAAATGAAATGTCCCTTTTAGCATGTTTTAAATGTTTTATGCATGGCTATCATACTTGGTACATTGTACTAACGCATACCTTTGCCTACATTACCCCCAAATGTAGGGTCCGATAGTTAGGGCCATAAATTTTGTAGCTATTGGTTGAGTTCGTGATTTCCGAGCTTTGTTGAGTCCTCATGCTTCATGGACGGACTTCCATTATTTTAGTTCCTTTTCTTGTATTTCACTTTTGAACATTATATATGGGCTCGGCCCAATTTCATTCTATTGTATTAGATGGCTATGATGAGACAATTGTTTTAGACTTCTGGTTTTCTTTTATAAAACTATTAGACTTGGACTATTGTTTTACTCTTATTGTTCTATTTCTTATGTTATGAGAGCTAAGTGGCTTGTATGAAGTCTTTCGGGGTTCTATACGCCATGTTACATCTAGGGGGTACCCCTGAGGCGTGACAAACCTTGTAATAAGAGCATAAGGTTTAGAATGGTCCTAGGATGTCTCATAAGCCACGTCTAGTAGAGTCTTTTTTATAAGTGTGAAGCGCGCCACATTTATGAATGAGAGGCTACAAGATGATTAGGAAACTCCAATTCTTTCATTACTCTTAAGTCGTGCGATAGTGTTTAAATTTATAAAGTCTCTCTCCTAATCCCTAGCCTATGTTTTTCAGGATATGGCTACTCAAAGAGCTTATGCTAGAAGGAATGTGATGGAGAATGACGAACAAAAAGCTCCTCACCAAGCTCCTCAAGTTCCGGTCGATCGTTTGGCTGAGCAAGTATCTAATGTGGAGTTTAGGGCTGCTTTTCAAGTACCGGCTCAAGCGGTGATGGCCCAAGCCAATAGGGAGGTTGCGGTTCCCGTGAACCCAAATGTGGGTACAACGACTTCAAGCGTGAGGGACTTCACTAGGATGAATCCTCTAGAGTTTCATGGTTCTAAAGTTGAGGAAGATCCTCAAGAGTTGATTAATGAGGTCTATAAGGTTTTGATGATCATGGGAGTTACGCCGGTGGAAAAGGCGGAGTTAGCCACTTATCAACTAAAAGGAGTGGCTCAAATATGGTATAACCAATGGAAGGAAGGGAGACCGGAAGATGCAGGTCCTTTTGATTGGGAGAAGTTTAAAGCTACTTTTCTTGATAAGTTCTTTCCCCTTGAGATGAGGGAAGCCAAGGTGCTTGAGTTCATTAACCTCTGACAACGGAGTATGAGTGTGAGGGAATATGCTCTAAAGTTCACTCAATTGTCTAAGTATGCTCCAACAATGGTTGTGGATTCCAGGGCTAGGATGAGTAAGTTCATTTTGGGGGTGTCCAAAATGGTGGTTAAAGAATGCCGAACCGCCATGCTCATTAATGACATGGAAATTTCTCATGTCATGGTGCATGGATAAAAAATTGAGGAGGAGAAACTTAAGGAAAAGTCTAGAGAGGTAAAGAGGGCTAAGACCGGTGATGGTAATTTCTCACATGCAAGGTTCGATGGACATGGTCGTTCTAGATTCTGACAAAGGTATTCTGGTCAAGGTTCCTTCAATGCTCCTCCTAAGTTTAACAAAGATAGGGTGTCTAACCCTAAGCCTCAATGAGGTATTGGTAGAGGATCTTCATTGCCCATGTCTGCTTGAACTAAGTGTGGAAGGAAGCATGAGGGTAGGTGCCTAGCCAGAACTGATGGTTGTAATGGGTGTGGTAAAAGTGGTAACAAAATAAGGGATTGCTCAATTCTTACGGATAAAGGAAGAGAGGGCAAGCAAGCTTCTCCTAGTGGTTCGAGTTCCAATGCTCCTAAGCAAAACGACTTCTATGCACTTCAAACTCGTGGTGAACAACATGGTTCTCCGGATGTGGTTACTGGTATGTTGAAAGTTTTCCAACTTGATGTTTATGCTTTACTTAATCCCGGTGCTACCTTGTCTTTTGTGATGCCATATGTGGCTATGAGGTTTGATGTGCTCCCCGATGTGTTGTTAGAACCATTTTCTGTCTCTACTCCTGTTGGTGATTCTATTGTGGCTAAGAGGGTCTATAGAAAGTCTCGTTTCCTTGTCCCATAGAGTTACTCTTGTTGACTTGGTAGAGCTTGATATGTTAGATTTTGATGTTATTCTTTGTATGGATTGACTGCACTCATGGTATGCTTCTATTGATTATAGAACCCGTGTAGTCAAGTTTCAATTGCCGAATGAGACTATCCTAGGGTGGAAGGGGAGAAATTCTATGCATAAGGGTCAGATTGTCTCTTGTCTTAAAGCTAGAAAGATGATTTCTAAGGGTTGCATTTACCATCTAGTTAGGGTGAGAGATGTAAATTCCGAAACCCCTTCTCGTGAGTCAGTCCCCATTGTAAATGAGTTTCCATAAGTGTTTCCAGATGACTTACCCGATATTCCTCCCGTGCGAGAAATAGACTTCGGTATTGACCTTCTCCCAGATACGTAACCTATTTCTATTCCTCCTTACCGTATGGCTCCGGCGTAACTTAAGGAGTTGAAAGAATAATTGAAAGATTTGTTGGATAAGGGTTTCATCCGACCGAGTATCTCTCCATGGGGTGCTCCAGTTTTGTTTGTTAAAAAGAAAGATGGTTCTCTTCGTATGTGTATTGACTATCATCAGTTGAATAAGGTGACCATTAAGAATAAGTATCCTCTCCCAATGATAGATGATTTATTTGACCAACTTCAAGGAGCAAGTTATTTCTCTAAGATTGATCTTCGATCGGGTTATCACCAATTGAGGTTAAGGGAAGATGACATTCCGAAGATGGATTTTCGAACTCGGTATGGTCATTATGAGTTTTTGGTAATGTCGTTTGGTTTGACTAATGCTCCAGCATCGTTTATGAATTTGATGAATAAGGTGGATTTGATGAATAGGGTGTTTAGACAATACCTTGAAATGTTTGTGATTCTGTTCATTGATGTTATTTTGATCTACTCAAGAAGTGAGAATGAGCATATTGATCATTTGAGAATCGTGTTGCAAATTCTTAAGGACCAACAACTCTTTCCAAAGTTTAGCAAATGTAAATTTTGTCTAAGGTCCGTAGCTTTCCTTGGTTATATTGTTTCAAGTAAGGGTATTGAGGTAGATCCTAAGAAGACGGATGTGGTCAAGAGTTGGCCTAGACCTCTAACTCATTCGGATATTAGAAGTTTCTTGGGTTTGGCCAGTTTTTATAGAAGGTTTGTTGAGGGTTTTCTTCGATTGCCTCTTCTTTGACGACTTTGACGACTTTGACTCAAAAGAAAGCTCAGTTCATATGGTCCAAATTATCTGAAAAGTGTTTTCAAGAGTTGAAAGATAGACTTACTTCCGCTCTGGTGTTGACCTTACCGGAAGGAACGGATGGTTTTGTGGTTTATAGTGATGCCTCGAGAATTGGGCTAGGATGTGTGCTTATGAAAAATGGGAAAGTCATTGCCTATGCCTCAAGGCAACCTAAAATATATGAGAAGAATTATCTTACTCATGACCTTGAATTAGCGGAGGTCGTATTTTCCCTAAAGATTTGAAGACACTATTTGTATGGAGTTCATATAGATGTGTTTACCGACCACGAGAGTTTGCAATATGTGTTTAATAAAAAAAGATTTGAACTTCGCCAAAGAAGGTGGCTTGAATTATTGAAAGATTATGACATGAGTGTTCTTTATCACCCCGGTAAAGCTAATGTGGTGGCGGATGCTCTTAGTCGGTTATCTATGGATAGTGTGTCTCATATTGAAGAAGAAAAGAAAAAGTTGGTTCGAGATGTTTATAGATTGACTCGATTAGGTGTTCGATTAGTGGACTCTACCAAGGGTGGTGTTATGGTCCACAATGGTTCAAAATCATCTTTAGTGGAGGATGTTAAAGTTGAGCAAGGTCTTGATCCACTTTTGGTAGAATTGAAAGAAACGGTGCTTAAGAAATCTGTTGAGGCTTTCTCCCAAGGGGGAGATAGTGTACTTAGATATCAAGGTCGTTTATGTGTTCCGAATGTGGATGACTTGAGGGAACAGATCTTGTCAGAAGCTCATAGTTTGCGGCATTCTATTCACCTGGGAGCCACCAAGATGTACCGTGATTTGCGGGAGGGCTATTGGTGGAATGGGATGAAGAAGGATATTGCGGGGTTTGTGGTTAAGTGTCCAAATTTCCAACAAGTAAAGTTTGAGCCTCAGAAACTGGGAGATTTGTCCCAAGATATTAGCATTCCTACTTGGAAGTGGGAAGATTTAAACATGGACTTTATTGTTGGTTTGCCTCGCACCCGGCGAAAACATGATTCGATTTGGGTTATAGTGGATCAGATGGCGAAATTGACTCATTTCCTTCCCGTCAAGGTTTCTTATTCGGTGGAGGACTATGCCAAGATGTTCTTGAGAGAAATGGTAATGTTGCATGAAGTGCCTTTGTCCATTATTTCTGATCGTGGTACCCAATTCACTTCTCAGTTTTGGAAGTCATTCAAAAAGTTGCATGAAGGGTCTTGGTACTCGTGTCACGCTTAGTACGACCTTTCATCCCCAAACCGATGGTCAAGCGGAGCGTAATATCCAAACTTTGGAAGATATGTTAAGGGCTTGTGTGATTGATTTTAAGGGTAATTGGGATGGTCATTTTCCATTGGTTGAGTTTGATTATAACAATAGCTATCACTCGAGTATTGATATGGATCCATTTGAGGCCCTATATGGTAGGAGGTGTAGATCTACCATAGGTTGGTTTGAGGTGGGTGAATTTTCCCTAATAGGTCCCGAGTTGGTACATGAGGCCATAGAGAAAGTTTGGATTATAAGAGAAAGGTTAAAAATGGCTCAAAGTCGGCAAAAGTCTTATGCCGATGTGAGAGGCAGGGATCTTGAGTTTGATATTCATGATTGAGTCTACTTGAAAATCTCACCCATGTAGAGTGTAATGAGGTTTGGTAAGAAAGGGAAGCTTAGTCCCTGATATGTAGGCCCATATCAAATTTTGAGATGTGTTGGTAAGGTTGCTTATGAGCTAGAATTTCCAAATGAGTTGGCATCGGTGCATCCGGTTTTCCATGTCTCTATGCTTAAGAAGTGTGTTGGAGATCCAGTATCCATAGTTCCCTTAGAAAGGTTGGGAGTTGATGAAAGTCTTTCTTATGAAGAAGTTCTGATTGAGATTCTAGACCGGCAAGTTAAGAAGTTGAGAAACAAGGAAGTTGCTTCTGTGAAAGTGTTATGGAGGGATCATTTAATTGAGGGTGCTACTTGGGAGGCCGAGGCCGATATGATGTCCCGATATCCTCATATTTTTCCTTCTACTCCTACTCTAGCTTAAGCTAATGAGTTCCTCTTGGTTTGTCCCTTGTTTTGGAGTCATGTGTTTTATGTGTTTCCATGATTTCCTTATTTTATGCATGTTTATGAAAAACTTGTGTTTTGAAAGAAAATGAGTTTATATGATTGATTTTTTCCTCATGTTGTTATGCATTGAGTATGAGTTGCCTATAGACTTCATGAGATGAATTGATGAACATGCTTTAGCTATGCTTTTTGAGAACAAATTGTATATGGGCTCCATGAGATTGTGTTGAGGATGCTTTTAGCTTGGAGAAGGTAGTTCCTCCTTGAAGATGAGAAATCTTGAAATTTCATGCATATTGGGTTGCTAGATGTAGTTCCTACTTCCTTATTATGCATTGAGTATGTTTAGCTTGGAGTTGATAGTTCCTCCTTGGTTATATGCATTTAGATGAAGTTGCATTGTAGTTTGGGTTGTTAGTTCCTCTCCTACTATTTTAGAACAAGTTTGAATCTCATTCTAGGACGTATGATCCCAAGGGGGAGATAATGTAACACCCCAGATTTAGAGAAGGGAAAATATTCACTTCTTAGTCGACTAGGTGATCCGCCAAGTGGAACCTCCTCGCCTTTTGGCTTGATCCCTAGTGTCCTACATTCTGTAACTTTAGGCAAGCCAAGTCGGGCTCTCCGTTCCAGCCGGCATGTCCCCAAAGTCCCTCCCCCATCGCCTACTTGGTCTGGCTCCTAGGTTAGCTTACTGTAAAAATAGGCGAGCTAAGGGCTCATTTGGCGAGTCGCCAACTGCCCTTCGGCGAACCCCAGCAAGCAGCGTTTTAAGTCATAAGTCAGGATCCTTTGTGTCTTTTCAAATTTATTTTAATTTGATATTACGTCATTTTACCCTTCATCTAAAGACCTATATAAGAATCCTAATCTCAAATTTCCCTAATTTAAGATCCATTCTCTCAAGAGACTAAAGAAGACCAAATTTCTTCTCCAAAATATTTCGCTCTCTAGAAAGTTATAGAAGAAGAAGGATTCCACCTAGGGTTTCAAGGTCAAGCCTCAATTCCTCCATTGAAGACTAACTTTTGGATTCACGGTATGATAGTTTTCTTCCATGGATTCCTTTAATCCATGGAGTTCCCAAATTCCTCTATTTCAAAGATTAGAATTCCCCAATTGAGTTAGGGTTTTCTTCAATTGTCATGGGTTCTCTTCAATATTGATTTAAATGATTGAGTTATGATCTCTTATGCATGAATTGATGAAATATGATGATTTTATGATGATTTCCCCATGAACCCATGTAACCCCCATGTTTTCAAGTTATGAATCATGTGATGTGGGATTTTGATTGAAAAGGAAGAGCTTTATGAAATTAAGCATGTATTGCTAGCTTTACATGTATTCATGATTAAATCCATATCTAACCCATGTTTTATAAGCATTGATGATTGAAAGTGGGTTTTGAACCTCAAGAGGAAAATTATGGACTTATGCATTTTCTTATGAAATCTATGCAAATGTTTTAAGGGTACTTTGAGAGTAAAGTATCAATGATGATGATGTTGTTGTGTTGTTGAAAGAACATTCTCATAAACACATAACTAGCATGATGTGAAAGGTTTTCTCACATTATAAGGATTCTTGTTGAAAGGCTTTCTCACCTAATTGAATCAAAGAGTAAGAGCTATCCTAATGAAACTAGCATGGATTGATTATCCTAGGGTACCTTTCCATGAATGATAAGGTCAAGTAAGAAATGACTATTCCGTGGGATTTATGCTTAGCACCGAGATGATATTGAGATGGAGGCTCTCCCGTTAGTAGAGGCCGGGTTTCTAGAAGTAATCTCCTTATCCCTTACCTATGCGCCCCCATAGGATGATTGTCTTAGATAGACATTAGCTAGTGGATCCACTTAAGCTAGAAGTTCATGGTTCTACCTTGGAAAGTAGGACAACCTTTTTCGGTGTGGGAGACACCGAGGGATCATGTTATAGCTCACATGGTCTCTATGTCGGTTAAGGCTAATCCGCCACATTAATAATGAACTTAGGTTACTTCAAGAAGTATCACATATGATTTCAAAGGTTTTACAGATGATGTTAGCTTGCTTTGATCATGGTCTTATGACTTATGTTTTCTAACTCTCTTATTTCATGTTTTAGCTTGGTCGATTGCATGTCATGAAATGAAATGTCCCTTTTAGCATGTTTTAAATGTTCTATGCATGGAGATCATACTTGGTACATTGATTTATACTAACGCATATTCTTACCTATATTTCCCCCAAATGTAGGGTCCGGCAGTCAGGGTCATCAGTTTTGTGGCTAGTGGTTGAGTTCGAGATTTCTGAGCTTTGGTGAGTCCTCATGATTCGAGGACGGACCTTTATTGTTTTAGTTTTTTTTCTTGTATTTAACTTTTGAACATGATGTATGGGGTAGGCCCAATTTAATTCTATTGTATTAGATGGCTATGATGAGACAAGTGTTTTAGACTTCCACTTTTCTTTTATAAAACTATTGGACTTGGACTATTGTTTTACTCTTATTGTTCTATTTCTTATGTTATGAGAGTTAAGTGGCTTGTATGGAGTCTTTTGGAGTTCTATACGCCATGTTACATCTAGGGAGTACCCCTGGGTCATGACAAAAATAGGATCACAACGTAAGTACGACCATTTAGCCTCTAAAACACATATAATGGAAATGGAACAATTTTAGAGTCAAACAGGAACTATGGGATATCGCTGGAATTTTCAGAATCGACTCCGTCAAAAGGTCCTAAACTACCCCTGAACTTGTGTTCCAAAATTGAACACGATTCGAGGCTCGAAATAGCTACAACAATAACAATGCAATTTCAAAAGAAACCCAAGATACGGCAGCCTATAAACTAACAAATTCACTCCAAACGGAGGCTCTTTCACAGCTCTTGATCACAAACCCAAGTAGCGAGGCTCCCAACGATCAGACAAGACTTTGATTCACTGAAATCAGAGCTCATGAGAGGATGAAATTGCAAAAACAAACCAAGAACAAAAGTTGAATATCGCAAACAAGCCTTCAAAGTGACCCTCGCTTAAGAAAACCAAATCCACAAAAGCGAGGTCAGCTAAAGCGAACACATGGTTGCTTTAGCGACAGCCACCTGCATGGATGGCCTTGCTTAAGTGGAGCCCTTGTCGTAAAAGGGGCGTTTTCTTAAGTAAACCCAGGGGCACAAAAGTGGCCACACCAAACATCACACACCAAAATATTTTAGCAAAGTCCCCAGGCTGAGCCCCCTACACGCAAATGAGATATTCAAACCACTTAATTTGACATTCTGGACTCAACGAAACAATAAAAACATTCATATATGGTTCTCTTGAAAGAATATTTATCCCACACCCAAATCTAATTTAAGGTATAATCCACAAGGGGGTTCAAAACTAGCCCAAAAGCCTTAATACGTAAATGAAGGGTTGTTCTAGATGAAACTCAACATTCAAGAGCAAACCAACATGACAAAATTCTCATCGGAGCTTATTTACTCAGAATGTTGACTAAAATCAACTTTAGGCCTTAACTTGAATGTTAAAGCGCCTAATCGCAATGACTCACATAGAAAACCTTAGGAGTCATGTCGACCATGCTTGTCAAGACCCAAAGTATACCCTAGGTGTAACATGTCATATAGAACCCTAAGAAGTCCTACACAAGACACTTAGCATACATCATACAAGATAATATAAATAAAGGTTTCAAATAAAGAAGTCTTATATCATAAAATAGTTTGACAAAAAAGGAAGTCTAAAATAAGCCTAAAAAAGCCATCTATTACATCATAAGAGAGTGATTAGGACATAACCCATACATCAAATACAAAGTATGAAAGCTGAAAAAAAAGCAACAAAAGTGTATCGGTCATTAGAACATGAGGACTCACCAATCCTTGAGTGTCAAAAAGGTCAACTAGCCACGAGTGTCAGAGGTAGGAGCATCGGAACCTAAATTAGTGAAACAATATAGGCACAAGTGTGCATTAGTACATGGAATGTACTAAGTATGATAGCAATGCATAAGAGTTATGAAATCATGCTAAAACGGACTTTACATGACATGCAATGACCAAGCTAAATTATAAGATAAAAATTTAGAAAACATAAATCATATTTATGGTCAATGCCAGTTTAACATCTTTAAAACACTTGTGAGATACTTTAAAAAGTAACCTTAGTTCATTATTATTGGGAGTTTAACATATAACATATATATACCATGTGAGCTATAACATGGAATCTAGTGTCTGTCGCACACAAAAAAGGATGTTTACTTGCGAAGGTAAGAACCATAAGTCTAAGCTAAAGTTCATCCACTAGCTTGTGTCTATCAGAGACAAATCCTATGGTGGGACATAATTATGGGATAAGGAGATTGCTAGTAGAGACCCGACCTTTACTAGCGGGAGAGCCTCCATCTTAATATCCTCTTGGTGCTAGTATAAATGACAAGTAATAGATATTAATAATATTCATCATATCATCCATGGAAAGACACAATTAAGTAATCAATCCAGCTAAAGTTCATTTAGAATATCTCCTTAATCTTGTTTCAACTTAGGTGATAAAACCTTTCAACCTTACGGATCCTTATGTGAGAAAACCTTTCACAATCATGTTCTAGTAGTATCTGAGAAAACCATTCACAATAAGATCATTGATAATTTACTCTCAAAGAATCCTCAAATCATTTACATCAACTTCATAATAGCATGCATATCTTCATAAATTCATAAGTTCATAGTTCATAAGCTTCATCATGTGTTCATAGTCTAGAATCATGGATCATGCATGGATTCTTATGAATTCAACTCAAAATCATGTAAATACTTTCAATTCACACATTAGACGATAATAATCAAGTAATTGGATAATAATTGAAAAGAACCCATGAAAATTGAATAAAACCCTAACTTTGAATTGATAATCTAGCTTGTAAAACATGAAGATTTTAGGGACCTTATAGAGGAAAGATCTCCATATGTGAATACTAACATACCTTAGAAATCAATGCCCAAAATAAAAGGTGAAATTGAGACCTTGGTGCTTGAAACCCTAACTTTGTCTTCCTTGAGCTTGACGGAATTTTTGAGATGAACTTTGGAGGAAAATTTGGGAATTAGGTAAATGATTTAGAATGGGTAGTTTTAGGACTTAATTGACGTATATATGTCTTGAAATAAGGTTTAAAACGACGTAGTTTATGTACCAAACACTTAGGGGAAAAAGTAAAATGACCATAGCTTAAAAACTGACAAAGTGACTTATATGGAAGGTTGGACGGTCCGTACAAGTCCTCACTGGCCGTATAGGGAACTGTCTAGGAGACCCCTTGCCTGGAAGCACTGGACGGCTGGGAAGCATGCCCTAAACGAGCCGTACAACTTTGTACTATCCGTTTAGGGAACAGTCAAGGTGACTTTAAGTCCTTGTGGAACTTAAATGGCCAATCCACTTGCTTAAACAGGCTGTGGTCTCTTTCACAAGCGATTTAGGCTTTAGTGAAGCGTCCATGGTCAATTTTAGTGTTGTGGACCTGCCCGTTAACCCTCTTTTACCTTTACCAAGTCCGAGGTGTTACAATATCTCTCCCTTGGGAACATTCATCCTCGAATTGAACTCAATCTAGCATGAAAAGCGTACGAGAGAAACTAACAACCCAACATGACTGCAACTTCATCTAAATTTACCTAACTAAAGAGGAACATTGACTCCAAGAAAAAGATATATTCAAAACATCATTTTGTAAGGCTTACATGAAAATCGTACTCAAATGTACATAATCATGAAGCAACTAATCAAGCTTAAACCATATCTTCAAAGTCAGATTCTTCATGAACATGCATGCATGAGGAAACTTGAGAATGACTAAGACACATGAAACCAAAAGGATGAACCATGAGGAGCTAAATACCTCAAGCTGGAGTAGGAATAGAGGGAAAGAGATGAGGATATCGGGACATCATATCGGCCTCACCCTCTCAAGTAGCACCCTCAACCATTTGATTACTTCACAACACTTTTACTGATGCAACTTCCTTATTCCTCAACCTTTGAACTTGCTAGTCTAAAATCTCAATCGGAACCTCTTCCTAAGAAAGACTTTCCTTTATACCAAGATTCTATAATGATATAATAGATGTCATATCTCCAACACATTTCTTCAATAATGACACATGGAAAATGGGATGTATCGATGCTAAATCATTAGGCAAATGAAGCTCATAAACAACTTTACCAATACGCCTGTGAAACTGATATGGGCCTACATATCGGGGACTAAGCTTTCCCTTATTACCAAACCTCATTACACCCTTCATAGGTGAAATTTTCAAGTAAAACCAATCATCAACATCGAAGTCAAGATCTCTTCTTCTAACATCGACATAGGACTTTTTTCAACTTTGAGCCGTTTTCAAAATTTCTCTAATAAGCTGAACTTTCTCTATAGCCTCATGTACCAAATCAGGACCTATCAAAGCAACATCACCAACTTCAAACTAACCTATAGGAGATCTACACCTCCTACCATAAAGAGCTTCAAAGGGAGCCATACCAACACTTGAATGATAGCTATTATTATAAGCAAATTTAATCTACGGAAAATAATCATCCCAATTACCCTTAAGTCAATCACACAAGCTCTTAACATATCTTCCAAAGTCTGAATAGTACGCTCCGCTTGCCCATTAGTTTGAGGATGAAAGGCCGTACCAAGCTTGACATGAGTACCAAGGCCTTTTTTAGAAAGACTTCTAAAATTGAGATATAAATTGGGTACCACGATCGGAGATAATGGATAGGGGCACTCTATGAAACCTAACCATTTACCTTAAATAAAACTAAGCATATTCTTCCACCGAATAAAAAATCTTGATGGGAATGAAATAAGCCGACTTTGTCATACGGTTTACTATCACCTAAATCGAGTCATGTTGCTGTCGAGTGTGGGGTAACCCAACAATAAAGTCCATATTCACATCTTCAAACTTCTAAGTAGGAATTCTAATATATCGAGACAAACCTCCTTCACTTGTTGACAATTATGACACTTAGCCAAAAATTCCGCAATATTCTTCTTTATCCCATTCCACCAACACGAATCCCGCAAGTCACAATACATCTAGGTGGATCCCAGGTGAATGGAATATCGAGAACTATGAGTTTCTGATAAAATTTACTCTCTTAAGTCATCAACATTGGGAACACACAAATGAACTTGATATCGAAGCACACCATCTCCCCCCTTGGGAGACAGCCTCAACAGAATTTTTAAGTACCTCTTCCTTTAACGCAACCAAAATTGGATAAAGACCTTGCTTGGCTTTCATATCCAACAAAAAAGATGATTCTGCACCATTATGAATAACAACACCACCCTCACTCGAATCAACCAACTGAACATGTAGACGAGCTAGTCTATTAATATCACGAACCAATTTTTTCTTACCATCCTCAACATGTGTAACACTATTTATGGACAACTGACTTAAGGCATCGGGCACCACATTGGGTTTGCCTGGGTGATAAAAGACACTCATTTCATAGTCTTTCAAGAGTTCTAGCCATCTACGTTGGCGAAGATTTAGATTCGTTTTCTTGATCACATATTGCAAACTCTGGTGGTCGGTAAAGACATCAACATGAACACCATACAAATAATGCCTCTAAATATTTAAGGTAAAAATGACCGCCGCTAGTTCAAATTATGTGTAGGATAGTTCTTTTCATGAATCTTTAGTTGCCTTGAAGCATAAGTAATAACCTTCCCATTTTGCATAATAACACATCCTAATCCAATCCTTGAAGCATCACAATAAAAAACAAACCCATCGAAGCCTTTCGGTAAAGTCAACACCAAAGTGGAGGTAAATCTATCTTTCAACTCTTTCAACTCTTCTCACATGCCTCCGACCATAAGAACTTAACTTTCTTTTGGGTCAATGCAGTTAATAGAGAGGCAATTGAAGAAAACCCTTACACAAACCTTCTATAATAACCAACAAAACCCAAGAAACTTCGAATATCTAAGGGGATAGAGGTCTAGGCTAGAACTTAACCGCATTCATCTTCTTAGGATCAACCTCAATACCCTTACCGAAAACAATGTGGTCAAGCAAAGCAATGGATCACAACCAAAACTCGCATTTACTAAAATTTGCAAATAGTTGATGTTCCTTGAGGACTTGTAACACAATCCTCAAATTATCAGCATGCTCATCCTCACTCCTTGAGTAAATCAAGATGGCATTAGTAAACACAATCACAAACATATCAAGATATTGTCTAAACACTTTATTCATCAAGTCCATGAATGTGGATGGAGGATTAGTCAAACCAAATTACATTACCAAAAACTCATAATGACCATACAAAGTTTGAAAATCCATCTTTGGAATGTCATCTTCCTTCATCCTTAATTGGTGATAACCTGACCAAAGGTCATTCTTAGAGAAGTAACTCGCTCCTTGGAGTTGATCAAACAAATCATCTATCCTTGGAAGAGGATACTTATTATTAATGGTAACCTTATTCAATTAACAGTAGTCAATACACATGCAAAGTAAACCATCCTTTTACGAACAAACAAAACTGAAGCACCCCGTGGTGAGATACTCGGCTGGATGAAACCTTTATCAAGGAAATCTTTCAATTGCACTTTTAATTCCTTAAGTAATTACGGATCCATATGGTAAGGAGGAATAAAAAGAGGCTATGTATCTAGGACAAGGTCAATACCAAGTCTATTTCCCTTTCACGAGAAATGCCTGATAGATCATCTGGGAACACTTCCAGAAACTAATTTATAACGGGGACCGACTCAAGAGTAGGGTTTTCATAATCTTTATCCCTAACCCAAACAAAATGATATATGCAACCCTTCGATAACCTTTTTCTAGCTTGAAGACAAGAAACACATGACCCTTAGGCATATAAGTTCCCCCTGTAGACTCTAGGACACACTCATTTGGAAACTGAAACTTAACCACTCGGGTTCTACGATAAATAGAAGCATAACAAGAATACAGAAAATCCATACCAAGAATGACATCAAAATCTAACATATCAAGTTGTACAAGGTCAGCATGATTGACTCTATAGGATAAAAAGA
Organism: Solanum etuberosum; assembly: GCA_029582245.1. Classification (NCBI taxonomy): domain Eukaryota; kingdom Viridiplantae; phylum Streptophyta; class Magnoliopsida; order Solanales; family Solanaceae; genus Solanum; species Solanum etuberosum. The sequence goes on along the minus strand of JAJONR010002628.1, from coordinate 51,611 downwards.
TGGAACAATTTCTATAGACTCTCTTAGCCACAATAGATTCACCAATTGGAGTAGAGTCTAATAACACATCTAGAGAAACATCAAATCTCATAGCCATATATGGCATTACAAAATACAAAGTATCACTGGGGTCAAGCAAATCATAAACATAAAGATAAAATACTTTCAACATACCGACAACCACATCAAGAGAACCCTCTTGCTCATGACGAGTTTTAGTGAATAAAATTAGTTTTTCTTTGGAGAACTTAAACTTGAACCACTAGGTGGAGCTTGCCTACCTTCTCTTCCCTTAGTAGTAAGTGATGGACAATCCCTTATCTTGTGACCACTGTTACCACACCCAAAACAACCATCCGTACCGGCTAAGCAGTTACCATCATGCTTTCTTCCACACCTAGTACAAGTAGACAAAGAAGATCCACCACCATTCCCTCCTTGAGGCTTAGGGTTAGACACCCTATCTTTGTTAAACTTTGGAATCGGATAATTCGAGGAACATTGAATGGAGAACCTTTGTTGAAATTTAGAACGACCATGTCCATCAGACCGTGAATGTGAAAAGTCACCATCACCAGTCTTTGCCCTCTTTGCCTCCCTAGATCTTTCCTTAAGTTTCGCCTCTTCTATTTGTTGAGCATGTATCATTAGGTGAGAAATATCCATTTCCTTAATGAGCATGGTGGTACAACATTCCATAACCACCATTTCGGACACACTCAAAACAAATTTACTCATTCTTTCCATAGAGTCGACAACCATGGAAGGAGCATACTATGACAGTTGTATGAATTTCGAAGCATATTTTTTCACACTCATATTCCCTTGACGAAGGTTAATGAACTCAAGAACTTTGGCCTCCCTCATCTCAAGGGCAAAAAACCTATCAAGGAAAGCAACTTTGAACATTTCCCAATCAAGAGGACCCGCATCAACCTCCCTCTCTTCATTCCATTAGTTGAACCAAACTTGAACAACACCCTTAAGTTGATAAGCAACCAATTCTGTATTTTCCACCAACATCACTCCAATGATCATCAAAACCTTGTACACAACATAAATGCACTCTTGAGGATCTTCCTCAACCTTAGAACTATGAAACTCCGAAGGATTCATTCTAGTAAAGTCCCTTACTATAGTTGCTGCAGTACCCACCTTTGGGTTCATGTGGACCAAATCTCCCTATTTTCTTGAGGCGTCATAGCTTGAGCCAACACTTGAAAAGCAACTCAGAATTCTGCATTAGTCACTTGTTTGGCCAACGGGTCAATCGGAACTTGATGAGCTTCTTGAAGAGCTTGAAGAGTTTTTTGTTCCACATTCTCACCCGCATTCCTTATAATGTATGCTCTTCGAAGGGCCATATCGTGAAAAGCATTGGATAATGATTAGGAGAGAGACATAAAGAGTTACATTCTATTGCACAACTTTAGAATAATGAAAGAAGTGAAGTTTCATAACCATCTTATAGCCTCTTATTCATAAATGTGGCGCGCTTCACACTCATGAACAAGAACCTACTCGACGTGGATTATGAGACATTCTAGGACCTTTCTAAGCCTTGTGATCTAAATACCAAGTTTGTCACGACCCAAAGTATACCCTAGGCGTAACATAGCATACAGAACCCCAAGAGGCCCTACACAAGCAACTTAGCGTACATAATACAAGATAATAGAAATAAAAATTTCAAATAAAACAGTCTTATATCATAAAAGAGTTTTGCAAAATGGAATTCTAACATAAGTCTCAACAAGCCATATATTACATCATAAGGGAGTGATTGGGATGTAACCCATACATCACATACAAAGCCTTAAAATTGAAATAAAGAAAGCAACAAAAGTGTCTCGGTCCTCGGAACATGAGGACTTACCAATCCTTGAGTACCAAAAGGTCAACTAGCCACGAGTGTGAGAGGTAGGAGCGTCGCACTCTACATTAGTAAAACAATGTAGGTAAAAGTATACATTAGTACATTAAATGTACTAAGAATTATAGCGATGCATAAAAGTTATGATATCATGCTAAAAAAGATTTTACATGATATTCAATGACCAAGATAAATCATAAGATCGAAGGTTAGAAAACATAAATCATAATCATGGTCAATGCAATCTTAACTTCTTTAAAACACTTGTGAGCTATAACATTGAATCTAGTGTCTGTCCCACACCGAAAAAGGATATCCTTACGTACCAAGGTAAGAACTATGAGTCTGAGCAAAATTGGATCCACTAGCTAGGGCCTATCTGAGACTAATCCTATGGTAGTTATGGGATAAAAAGATTTCTACTAAAGACCCGACTTTTACTAGCGGGAGAGCCTCCATCTCAATATCCTCTCAGTGCTAAGTATAAATCCCATGGAATAGTCATTAATCATATTCATCATATCATCCATGGAAAGGCACAATTAAGCAACCAATCCAAGCTAAAGTTCATTTAGAATAGCTCCTTAATATTGATTCAACTTAGGTGAGAAAACCTTTGAACCTTATGAATCATTATGTGAGAAAACCTTTCACAATCATTTTCTTGGTAGTATGTGAGAAAACCTTTCACAATAACAACATTGATAATTTACTCTCAAAGAATCGTCATATCATTTACATCAACTTCATAAAAGCATGCATATCTTTATAAATTCATAAGTTCATTGTTCATAAGCTTCATCATGTGTTCATAGTTGAAATTCATAGATCATGCATGGGTTCATATGAGTTCAACTCAAAATCATGTAAATACTTTCAATTCACGCATTAGAAGATAATAAACAAGTAATTGAATTATAATTGAAAAGAACCTATGAAGATTGAATAAAATCCTAACTTTGAATTGAGAATCTAGCTTGTAAACCCTGGAAATTTTAGGGACCCTATGGAAGAAAGGACTCCAGAGGTGAATACTAACATACCTTAGAAATCAATGCCCAAAAGCTATGGTGAAATTGAGACCTTGGTGCTTGAAACCCTAACTTTGTCTTTCTTGAGCTTAACGGATTTTTGGGGATGAACTTTGGAGGGAAATTTGGGAATTAGGTGAATAATTTAGATTGGGTAGTTTAAGGACTTCATTGACTTATATATGTCTTGAAATAAATTTTAAAACGACGTAGCTTAGGTATCAAAAACTTAGGGAAAAGACAAAAATGACCCTAGCTTAAAAACTGACGAAGTCACTTTTATGAAAGGCTAGACGGTCCGTAGAAGACCTCGTTGGAAGTATAGCGAACCGTCAAGGAGACCCCTTTCCTGGCAGCCTTAGACGGCTTGGCAGTATGCCCTTAACGAGCCATAGAACTTTGTACTAGCCGTTTAGGGAACCATCCAGGTGACTTTAAGTCCTAGCAGCCCTTAAACGGCCAGTCCACTTGCCTAAACGAGCCTTGGTCCCTTTCACGAGCCGTTTAGGCTTCAGTGAAGGGTCCATGGTCTGTTTTAGGGATATGGACCTGCCCGTTAACCCTCTTTTACCTTTCTCAAGTCCAAGGTGTTACAGTGCTACTAGCCTAAAATGACCCTTTCGGAGCTGATGGAATTGTCAGAGTTGGATTCTGAAGTCATCTTCTTGAACTTCTGATAAAAAATGACCGTTGAAGGTTCAAAATACTAAAACTCACATAAAAACTAAACAAAGGACCAAGTGACTGAACATTCAGTCCTAGCAAGTCATAAATGACTTGGGGTCACTACAAGAAAGCTCTAAACGCTAAACAGGAGGCATAAACACAAAAATGACCTGGAGGTCATTACATATATTCTTCCAAATTTAAACCATTCTAATAATTGGTAGTCATCAAATACCTTAAAGGAATATATTGTTTGATACATGTTATATATGATTTTAAGTTACATATGCATTATCAATATAATTTTTTTCACACTATATCAACTAGGTCATCTAAAATGTTTCTTCTAAAAAATATTCAAAATGAGAGATTTGTAATTTTTTTTTAAAAAAATAATATTAATTACCTATTATGATAGATGAATGTTTATAATATTTGAACTGATGAAGTAAAAATTCATTACACCGACTCTTGAAATATATGTATCTTGAAAAATTCATATTCTTTCCAAGAAAAATGATGCCTCTTAATCTCTGAATCATAGTCTATAATAGGAACTTGAGACAATATGGATGACTACATCATCATGAATATATATCGCAATGGAAATTTTATTGAGATGTAAATTAATTACGATATGTTATATGTGTTAGAAAAATAGATGAAGATTAATGAAGAAAGCAAAGATTTAGACATGTGGTATATTAGTTCTGTCTCGAAAGAGTGATTGTCTGTTTATGAGATTATGTTGGCACACTCATTTAAGGATACAACAAGAATTTTATCATGTTGAACTATAAGTGATCGATTTGGACTAAAATGAAGTCTCTATTTATAGAGACCATACACTGTTGAATAAATTTTAAATTGTACTTATTATAAAAGGTTGCACGGTACAATTTTCACTGAAAAAAAGAATTTCTAAATAAACTGGTCTAAGTACTCATTCTACCTTTTCATCGTAAACATTATTTAAATAAATTTATTTCCACTTATCATAGTTTTTCCAGAAATACAATTGTTTAGGGATATAATTCCTTTTTTAGGAAAATGATATGATACCTGAATTTTTTTAATTAGGACATAACCAAGTTAAATTTGATGTTTGAAATGGAAGAGTGTTAGTGGATTTTATGTGATAGAATTTACGAGGATACCGTCGTTCTATAAGTGAATGAAAAATCAAATCACACACAACCCCCCCCCCACACACACATATATATAAGAGGATCCTTATCCCGATGAGGTGGTGCTTTTTTGGATTAAGATGACCATTTATATATTTTCTTATTTTAGAATGTGGCTTTCTGAAATTAATATGACCATTTATCTATTTTCTTATTTTATACTGATGACGTGGTGCTCTCTAAAATTAAGGTGACCATTTATTTATTTTGTTACTTTAGAATGTGGCTCTTTGAAATTAAGATGGTAATTTATCTATTTTCTTATTTTATATCGGATCGGGATAGACTCCTATCCAAGTTCAGTGTACTCTGATAACACTCAAACTACTCTCTAAAATAAATTAAAAGAGTAAGCGATCATAGTCAATAGAAAATACTCAACTAAGAGTCGGGGTCGAATCCCACAGAGAGTGATATAGTGCAGAGAATTCTATCAAGAAATTTAGAATGTAAATCAATTCATTTGCAGTAATAAGAACAATGGGTGGATGATTCCACTAAATTTACGAAAAAAGGGTTTTGTTATCAAGAGTCAAGATTAAACTATGATTTCAAAAATTCAAATAAGTAACAAGTAATCTAGGGGTGCAAGGATTGGAAATCGATAGCACATAAGGTTAATTGTGTTGCTCTATAGTACTGAACACTCATGGATAGGCTGAGTCATATTCAATGACACTAATCTTCTTTCGATCTCATAACGTCAGTTCATAGAATCTCCTTTCGATCTCATATATGTGCATTACCCAGTACATTATACTATTCTCTCTTTCGATGTACAAATAAGGCAAATAAATGTGACCCATAATCTTTTTTTTCAAGCAAATTACAGATACCAAACCTAAATTGTAAGTATCAGACTAATTACCACTCCAATCAATCTCTTTGGATCATCAATCTGAGATCAGAAATAGGATTAAGTTTGCAAGCTTAACCCATTAGGTTAACCCCATGCTAATTAGCCCAAATTCATGAATGAACAACAACAAAAAGAGTATAACACAATACCTACTACATTAAATCAACACTCAACCCCATATTTGAACGCCTAGACTTTGGGTTTTAGCCACCCTTCCTAAAGTGTAAAGAAATTATACCTTTCATGAAAGCAGCCATGGTGACATGACATTAAGCAATTATACACAACATCCACTTTAAAATCAACTTCAAATTGTCAATTTCAAGAGCAAAGTTGAAAACCCAAAAACTAAAGTGTTCTTCACAAAAGTAAAGTGTTTCTCTCTCTAAAACTCTAGAGAAAAAGTGTTTAGACTAGTTTCTATAAAAGATTCAAAACCCTTCTTTCTCTCTCCATTGGGCTATTTATAGTTTCCCAAAGTATACCCCAAAATTCACTACGTGACCATTTCGGTGACGTTAGTCGGGCTCGCCAAGAACATTCAATGGATTGTCGTTTACTTTTTAGCTCTCCTTTCTCTTAATTCAGGCTTCAGGTGTTTGAACCTCAGTCGGCGAGCTCGTTTGAGTCTACCTTTCACATTTGGCATATCGCTGAATACCACCTTTGTTCACCTTTAAGCCTTTATTTTTTCTCCAAGTCTTGTCACCTTCGGCGATGGTCAGCAGGTTCGCCCTTTAAGTTTGGTGAGTCTCTGTTCCTTTTTAAGTTCTCCGACCAGCATCAATTAATTCAAGTTTTGAGCACTGTTACTTTGGGTGGGGTTGGGCAAAAAGGGAGATCCACCCTTCCTGTTAGGCGATCAACAATGAGGAGTTTATACTTCTTTCCTTGTTTTTCGCCATTCTTCCAAACATTCATTCTTCCATTGTCCCTTAGCCTTCCTAGATGTAAATCATCAAAATATAAATAGAATAGGACATGGCTACAAAGTCCACAATGTCTCTCTTGCTGACAGTTCAAATACTTGGCCATAAAGTCCACAATGTTTCTCTTGTACAACGTACCACCCGGTCACGATTTCGTATCATGAGATGAAATCTCAAATTCTCTAAAAACAATGATTTGGAAATTTCAAATCATGTTTTGAGACTTTTCAAGTACAAAAATTTTCCTACAAGTTTATATTTTGTATAAACTACCCCGCATTTATATCTTCTAACCATTTATTTCATATGTAAATAAAATTTATAGTTCATATTAATTTTTAAATCATTTATACTCATATAACGATTATTCTCACTGATAACACTCAACTACACTTCATACAACTCTAAGTGTTGACGGTCGCTAACAATATAAACCCAACGAAGAGTTGGGGTCGATCCCACATGGAGTGATACAGTAAAGAATTCCATTAAGAAGTAAGAATGTATCCTAATCGTTTGTAGAAGTAAAAGTTTCACAACATTAAAACAAATCACAAAGTTTCAACGATTAATATCAAATGGGGGATTTGGTAACCAACTTAAGACAAAGATTACTTAACACGAGAAGTAAACAAGTAGAAATTGCGCTTAAAGTGAGTTCTCTCGAACCTCAACAAGCCTAACACAACCAAACAACCCAATTCCTTAATTAACTCACTCTTTCAAGATGGGTTTGTAAAGACGCAATCAAACCTACTTTGTAAAGCTAGATTTTAAAGACGCAATCAATACAACTATCAATCAATCATTCTACTCTATTACCTCTTTCTCAAGCAAGCATAGAGAGTAAGCTAGAATTGCATTTGCAACTACAATTCCTCAATTAAAATATGAACAACTAATTGAACCCACTTCAAAACAACATTAAAATCAGCAACTAACAACACCCATTAGTTAGATAACGTATTCGACTACATAATCACACCCCTAAGGTAAGGGGTTTTAGCTAAGCATAATGAAAAGCAAGAAATCGTTACCAACAAAGTTTTCCATTTGATTTGCTAACCACCTGCAATCCCCAAATGTTGAAATCAAAGCTAAATCTTAAAATCTCAGAATCTAAATCCCAAATTCTACAAAAACTGAATGTTCTAGAATGTAAAAAGTCTCAAGAACCCAGAAGTAAATAGTGCGGAAATCTGTTTCTTCTTTCAAATATTGAATTTATACGTTTCCAAAATTTCAGCACGGAGTCCACTCGGTGAAGTAAGTTGGGATCGCCGACTAGTTCGGTGATCCACCAAGTTGCTCTTCTTCTGGCCTTTCAGTTATCCGCTAAGTTGCTCTTCTTCTCGCCTTTTGGCTTGGCTCCTTCATCAAATTATTCTGGAACTTTTGGCGAGCTTGATCACTATCACCAATCCATTCAGCGTGCCACCGAATTTCCCATTTGTTCGCAAAGCTGGTTTTGTGCATGGGCGATTTTACTGGAACTTTAGGTGAGCTGGAGGCCCACTCAGCGAGTCGCCGAGTGCATTCTATGAGCTCCAACTTCTCTTTTCTTCAACTTTTTCAACTTTTTCATTCCTTTTTGTATCATAATGTCCTAGCCTCACTCTAAAGCCTTCAGTGCTGCATATCATCATACTAACATCAGTTATGAGCGTAAAACTGGCATTGAGGACACTAAATCCTTGAATAATAAACCATAAATGAGTCGAAATTGCCAACTCATAACACCCCCAATTTAAACTTTTGCTTGCCCTCAAGTAAAACACAAGATCAATCAGGCCAACAGGGATGTCTACAAATAGTGCTACTTGAGACTCAACATGCATGCACACGAGGTTCAATCTACACATGCAATGTTCAATTGTGCACTACAATTTCAAAACTATGACTAGCCATCATAAAATAGAATTCAGGCTCTCAATGCTCACTTCAAATGCAAATTCATGCTCAACAAGAGTATTCGAATGCCCTCACACCAGGAATGATTCCATGCTCTCACAAAGCCAATCAAAGATTACAATTTCAGGATCAAAATCAACTCTTACGCTCTCAATGATAAACACATGCATGATTTTACCTATAGGCTTGCCCATATTTTCCGATCAACACATCATTCGGCTTATGCAAGATCACAAAGGCCTTTCAAGGCTTGTAGCTGGGCTGAGGGTAAATGTATGATCATTTTGTCTCAGTGACTTCCACCTTCATGAAGCATGGCTCAAATTTCACTTCTTTCCCTTTTCTTTCATTTTTTTTCATCTTCACAACCCACCCTTGGCATATTCAAACACACAAATTTTTTGGTATAACTAATCCGACACTCCTTTTCTTTCCACAATGCACAATTAATACAAAATTTTCATTACTTTTCTCTTGTTGCTTTTCTTTCTATCTTTTTTTATATGTATGGGTTCCATATTTTTCTTCTACACAAGTTTTCAAGGATGGATTTCCCAAATTTCTTGCTCAATTTCTTTCCTCATTCTTACCACTCCCCCAACTTAGGCTTTTGGCCTAAGTTGGCTATTCAAACAGATCAATGCTTCATGAAGGTTTTATGTGGGGAGGACAAGGCCATTTGTGTTCGTGTTTCGTATAAAGAAAAGGTTAGGATCAAATGGTGCCAAGCTAGGTTCACACACTTACAAGGTGGTCATACAAAATGTATAGCCATTTGGTTCACTCTCAAAGATTTATGCCAAAGATCATTTTCGTCATTCACCAAAAATAGTCAACTGGACCAACGGGGCAAGTTCTAGATATTATGATGAACATATTTCAAGTAAACCTCACCACACAAGGCATTCAACATAATCATCGATCATGACTCTACAAGCTAAGATCGCGTGCAACGGTCATTGCAAAAACTCACCTAGACTAATCAGCTAGTCACAATGAGATGCTAAGAGTTCACACAAGACGTATGCAATTGAAATTTCCTCATTGGTCTAGCACAACATATTGTTCATCAGAAGCACTATTCAAGTCATTGGTATTGGTCACAACCGACACTCAAATGTATAAGAGAACATCCATAACATTCAGAAATCGAGTAATCAGGAGATGGATCAATGAGATTAAAACCAACATTCACAATTTAAGCCATAACGGACGAGAAGTTTCAGACACAAATAGTAGCACCAAAATAGTAAAAACAAACAAACATCCAAAACAAAACACAATACAACCCAAGGGGATAGGTTTCAAGATACCTTCACCCGACGAAAAGAACAAAACAATGTCCTCAATGTAAAAGAAAATAAATGTCTCAAAAGTAAATAAAAGTGCATGAGAGTCAAGATCCCCCTTTCAGGCCAAGCCTAAGGTGAACTTTGTGTAGCTGGCATGGCCTCAATCAAGGAATTAATGCCCAGCTCATCTCCTACACTGGAAGGCTGTTAAATAATCTCATCTGTGGGCTGAGACCCACTAGAGCTAATCATGGACGTGTCACGCAAAGAAGCTTCTGTCACCATCTGGACCACAACACCTTCCATGTTCTCGAGACTATCATACACCGCCTCATCATGAGTTCCTAGCTCTTCTTTATCTATCTCCTCTGTAGCGGTCTCCCCATCATCCTCAACTGTAGCTACGTCTCTAGTCACAGGATCTGGAGGAATCTCAGAAGTGACTGGAATATCAGAACTGGGTCCCTCAGGAATGTCAACTATACCCCATAGCATAGTGAAGTCCGTGGACCTCAGCTCGTCCACATCACGTCAGAGTCTAACAATATCAACATTTAAGGCTATCAAATCAGTGGCCTATTAGTCATTACGCTCACATGCCTCCATCATAGCAGTCAGGGTGTCTAATGCTTGGCTATGGGCCGCGATGAATTTGCGCAGTCCCCGTAACTCCTCCCAAATGGGAGCAAGTGAAGCCTCAATAGCCCGCTCGATCATGGAGGGAACAACTGCCTCAACTCTAGAAGCACCCACATCGGCCGAATGGGCGAGGTGGACCATTTTATATAACATGGACAGTGTCAATGGGGGATGGGAGACAGCAGCACCAGCAGAAGTAGCAGGGGTAGAAGAGCTAGGCATTCCTGTCAGCTCACCGGCCGGAGTAGGAAGAGTAGTATCACTTTCCATAGCCTCTAAATCGACAGTTGGGGATGTATCCACTGGTGTTGTCCTCCTCCGCTTAGACTCTTCCTTAATTTACTAGGCCTCAATACTCTTGATGTCAGTAGATGAGGTAGGAATCACCTAAATATCGGTCTTTACCACAAAAGGCACTCCAGCTCGGCGACACAGATTGCTGATGAGAATAGGAAAAGGCAATTAAGGTCTTACTCCTTTTGGCCCTCATGTCCATCTCCTGAGTAATAATAGACCCCAAATTTAGTCTCTCCCGATCAATAATGCACCCTAAAGTGCATCAATCGGATGCCAAATGATGAACTTATTTTGGGACGCCATCAAGGTGCTGCTGATGAAACCAAACCAATACCTAGTAGCAATATTTAGATCTCTCTTCTCAATCGGGACCCCCGCCTCTATCCATAGGGGTGTAGCATCAGAAAGTAATGAAGCCAACCACCCCTTCAAGTCATCAAATGACTTGGTCTTGATCTGAGTAGTCAAAAAGTGGGTCATAGGGACTGTGCAGGCAAGCAAATCATTGATGAACGTCTCACTGCATTTCAATTTCTTCCCATGCACCTCACCAAACTCTAACGGTACCACAAGCCCAAATTTCTTCTTCCCTTTCGGGAGCAACTGTGCATAACTCTCGTAAGACTCTCTGACCCAAGTAGGCACGTATGAATTTTGGGGCTTTCTTGAACTGCTAAAATTTATGAAATCAGAGTGTCTTCCTCACTGCTGGATATCTATCCACTACCCTATCTGTGGACAACCTCTTCTCCTCCAGAATTATCCACATACAGGTGGCCTTCAGCCAGTTCATAGAGTGTGGCGGAGGTGCTTGGGCCAGAGGCACTTGTGGTTCCTGAATAGCTGCCTGTGCTGGAGGTGGTGGAGGTGTCAGGAGTGCCGGAAGTCATGTTGGATCATGAAGTGCTTTGGAGCATAGCTCAGCACGTCTTCGTTTCACTGTCTTGTCATCTACTGGCATTGAATCAGGAATTGGAGTCCTAGACCCCACATCATCCTCACTCTCTGAATTAGACATGGTGAGGTGGGTGGAATATAAGCCCATGCTATCAGAGCTAGAACTGCTCGAACTGGGCTCCGCTGGCTACTTTCCGTTTCCTAGATCACTTGCTTGAGTGGTTTGAGGTCTAGTAGATCGAGGAGGTGAAACCTTCACAACAATAACAACCCCTTTCGCCCTTGTTCGAGGTGGTGGACCCTTTCCTGGAACTTTTGGTCTAGCCATATCTGTCAAAATGGGAAAACAAAACGAATGTGGTTGCAATGGATTAGTGAAACATCAATTTTCAAAAAGTTGCAAAACAAACTTGCCAAACCCACTTAGTGAGTCACCGATATCATTGTGCGTGCAAGAAACGACTCGCCGAAAGTAACAGAACACTACCACAATAATTCAGCACAAATCAGTGAGGAAAAATATCATTCGGCGAGGCAAAAGTGGCTCGCCGAAAATGATAGTATATATTTACAACAACTAGGCTTCAAGAAGGCGAGGTTAAGGGTATTCAACGAGCTGTCGAGTCAAATCGGTGAGCACATTCGTATCGTCGAAAGCTACAGAATAATTCAGCATTAATTCATGTCTAGTAAGCGATCGAGAGGCCATTCGGTGAATCAACAAGTCACTCGGCGAGCTCGACTCAGCTCGCCAAATGTCCCGACGTGTCAAATTCATAGCCCAATTTTCAATTTTTCGACCATCAACCTACGACAAAGCAATTCAAACACAATCCTACACAATTCAAGCCTACACACTATGCAATTTTAAGCCGGGGTACTCAGACTTCCGCCAATCGATTAAAATTCAACTAACACGGTGATTTTTCCCTTCAGAACGATATCACCCAATCCATCATTGGGCAAAATCAAGTAGTTCGGTTGAAATCGGGTTACTCAGACTTCATCCACATAAAACCCAACATACTAATACCACAATTCAAGCAATTTTATTACAAAACTCAACTAATTTAGGCTAACCAAATTCTTTAACATGCTTGATCACAAATTTAATTCAACGAGGAATTTTTACAAACCATCAAAGCACATAAAGAATCCAATAACTACTCAAAAGCATGCTCAACACAATTTACGCAATTAAAGCAAATACGGGAAATCAACCTCAAATAAAGACACAAAATCAAGAGAGCAAGGAGAGAGGACTGGACAAAACTTCAGATTCCGACCACACGAGAACACCCATAAGATATAAACTAAAAAGAAGTAATTTAGAGGTTTATTGAGAGAGCACAGGAGTCAAAAAGTTCAAAATAATGAAAGGTTTTGAATTTTAAAATGGTTGAAAGGCCATGAACCTTCAGTTCTCGCCTAGTTCGGCGGTGGTCACTAACTTCGCCGATCCACTCGGTGAGTCGCCGAGTGGACCTTAGCCCCTCGAAGTTAAAAAAATGTCAGCCATTCAGTTGATCCAAAAGGGCAATTAAAGTCGGGCTCGTTGAACTAATCGGCGATTCACCGAGTGGGTTTTGAGCTCGCCCATTTGCCTTTTTCTCCAAAACTTGAAATTTTCACATGCACATCCAATAAACGTTATTCAAATAACACGAAATAAAACTTGGGTTGTCTCCCAAGAAGCGCCTTATTTAACATCGTGGCACGGCATGACCATGTGATCATTCCTCATTTTCAGGTTCACCAAAGTATCACTTGGGAGACCCTCTTTCGGTGTTGGATTTAAATGAGCCGAGATTTGACCCATCTGTGTTTCTAGCTGCTTAATCGATACCAAGTGTGATATGACCATTTGGTCAAGAGAAGAGATGTCATCTTTCATCTCCTTGAGCACCTTTTCGATCCTTCCACCTTATTAAAGATACGAGCAAGCATATCCTCGGTACTAAAGTTTTCAAGATTAGCCCTTGGTTCTTTTAGATTTTGACGTTCATGGGGAGGCACATAGCAATATTTGTCGCCATCTCGATCCCTCAAATTTTCACAATGGTTACGCCATTCATGATCTCGATCTCTTTAACTATCATCACGATCTCTATTCTAACCTTGATTCCCACCCGACCTTGTATAGCTCAGATGAGGACCCCCCGTTTGGTTTGACAAGAACTGCACTTCTTCATTGTACATGGCCTCAAAGTGTGTGTCATCAAGGTTTACACCACTATTAGTACCGACCGCATTCACAGCCTTGTGACCACTTCCCATGACATGCTTCTTCAATAGGTCCATTTGGGTCATCATCTTGGCCATATTTTCATCTCACTATTGGTTCTTTTCCATTTGTTCCTTCGTCAGCCCAAGATTCAAAGGGGACACCTGATCTTCTCTTGTGTACCATGCACGATTAATTTTCTTCATCTCATCAAGGAAGGCTGATGCTATGTCAAACAGTTGTCTCATGATTCCACCCTAAATGAGTTGGTCTGCAACACCTTTGTTGATCGTGTCAAGACTCCGGTAGAAATATTGCAATAATACATTATCCGGTGACCCATGATTCGGACATTGGAGAACCAATTTTTGGAATGTCAACCATGTCTCATGGATAGGTTCGCCATCAATTCGCTTGAAGTTCTGAATATTATCCCTCAACTTAACCATCTTCGAAGGAGGGAAAACCTTTCATAAAACACCTCTGTGAGCTCCTTCCACGAAGTAATCTAATCCCTTGGTAGTTCGGTCAACCACTTCGTTGCTTCCCCCATTAGAGAAAAGGGAAACAAACGGAGTCGGACTGACTCTTGAGTGATGTTCTTGAAGAAAAATGGCCCACACACATCCATGAAGTTTCGGATGTGGTCATGAGGGTCCTCATGAGCAAGTCCTCCAAAGAGACTCTTCATTTTCAACAACTGCAACATTGTGCTTGTCACATGAAACACCGCATTGCCCACAGTTGGAGGCAATAGAATAGCACCCGCACTTCCCAACTGATCCTCATTGACATCATGCAAATTCCCGATGTCATCATTGTTCCCAAGTTGACAGGCGTTGCTCCCAATTACACTCATTTCTTCACCCGTTTCAGAGCAGCCAACAAGAACACAAACAAGATAATTCAACTACAATAAAATTAGTTCATGAATACACTTCAATAAAAGAATTCTAAACACCACTCCCCGGCAGCGGCGCCATTTTTGATAACGCTCAACTTCACTTCATCCAATTCTAAGTGTAGGCAGTCGCTAACAAGTATAAATCCAACTAAGAGTTGGGGTCGATGTCATAGGGAGTGATATGGTAAATAATTCAATCAAGAAGTAAGCACGTGTCCTAATCATTTGTAGAAATAAAAGTTTTGCAACATTAAAACAAATAACAAAGTTTCAATGATTAATATCAAATGGGGGATTTGGTAAACAACTTAAGAAAAAGATTACTTAACATGGGAAGTAAACAAGTAGAGATTGGACCTTAGGAGTATGATCACTCGAATGCTAATTACGTGTAATGGGTGATTACTAGTTGCTTAAATTTATTGAATCTCAATGGGTAGGCTAGGTTTCGAATACAATAGTCATTTCTCAATCAACTATTGTGCTTCAAGTGAGTTCTCTCAAACATCAACAAGTATTACACAGCCATACAATCAAATTCCTTAATTAACCACTCTTTCAAGTCAGGTTTGTAAAGATGCAATCAAACCTACTTTCTCAAACTAGATTTTAAAGACGCAATCAATACAACTATCAATAAATCATTCTACTTTATTACCTCTTTCTCAAGCAAACATAGAGAACTAAGCTAGAATAACATTCACAACTACAATTCCTCAATTAAAACATGAATAATTAATTGAACCCACTTCAAAACAACATTAAAATCAGCAACTATTAACACCCATTACCATATTAATGCATTCGACTTCATAATCACACCCCTAGGGTAAGGGGTTTTAGCTAAGCATAATGAAAAGTAAGAAATCATTTTCAACAAAGTTTTCCATCTGATTTGCTAACGATCTGCAATCCCCAAATGTTGAAATCAAAGCTAAAATCTTACAATCTCTGAATCTGAATCCCAAACTCTACTAAAAATGTAAAAACAATGTTCTAGAATGTAAAACTCTTAAAAGCCCAGAAGTAAACAGTCTGGGAACTGTTTTTCTTCTTTCAAAAATTGTATTTATACATTCTCAAAAATTCAGCATGGAGTCAACTCGGCAAAGTAAGTCGGGATCGCCGACCAGTTCAGCGATCCGCCGAGTTGCTATTCTTCTCACCTTTTGGCTTGGCCCCTTCATCAAATTATTCTGGAACTTTTGGCGAGCTTGATCACTATCGCCGATCCATTCGGCGTGTCGTCGAATTTCCCATTTTCTCGCCAAGTTTTTTTTGTCCATGAGCTATTTTGTTGGAGCTTTAGGCGAGATGGAGGCCCACTCGACGAGTCACTGAGTGGATTCTGCGAGCTCTAACTTCTCTTTTCTTCTACTTTTCAACTTTTTCGTTCCTTTTTGCATCATAATATCCTTTCCTATCTCTAAAGCTTTCATAGCTATATATCAACATATTAACATCAGTTATGAGCATAAAAGAGGCATTGAGAACTCGAAATCCTTGAATAATAAACCCTAAATGAGTTGAAATCCCCGACTCATCTGCAACCCCAACTTAAAATTTTCCTTGCCCTAAAGTAAAACACAAGATCAATCAGGCCAAAAAGGATGTCTACAAATATTGCTACTTGAGACTCAACATGAATACACAGGAGGTTCAATCTATAGATGCAATGTT
Organism: Solanum etuberosum; assembly: GCA_029582245.1. NCBI lineage: Eukaryota > Viridiplantae > Streptophyta > Magnoliopsida > Solanales > Solanaceae > Solanum > Solanum etuberosum. The sequence continues at coordinate 35,222 of JAJONR010002628.1, read as the reverse complement.
CAATTGTGCACTAAGAGTTTTAAACTATGACTAGCCATCGTCAAATAGAGTTCAAGCTTACAATGCTCAATTCAAATGCAAATTCATGCTCAACAAGAATATTTGAATGCCCTCACACCAAGAATGATTCCACGCTCTCACAAAGCCAATCAAAGATTACAATTTTAGGAATCAAAATCAACTCTCATGCTCTCAATGATAAACACATGCATGATTTTACCCATAGGCTTGCCCGTTTTTTCTGATTAACACATCATTCGGCTTATGCAAGATCACAAAGGTCTTTCTAGGATTGTAACTAGGGTGAGGTAAAAGGTAAGATCATTTTGGCTGAGTGACTTCAACCTTCATGAAGCATGACTCAAATTTCACTTCTTTCCCTTTTCTTTCATTCTTTTCATATTCACAACCCACCCTTGGCATATTCAAACACTCAAATTTTTTGGTATAGTTCATCGGACACCCCTTTTATTTCCATAATGCACAATTAATATAAATTTTTCAATAATATTCCCTTGTTGCTGTTCTTTCTCTCTTTTGTTTATATGGAGGGGTTTCATCTTTTTATTCAACACAAGTTTTCAAGGATGAAATTCACAAACTTCTTGCTCAATTTCTTTCCTCATTCTTACCATACCCACCAACTTAGGCTTTTGGCCTAAGTTGGCTATTCAAACAGAATAATGCTTCATGAAGGTTTTAGGTGGGGAGGACAAGGCCATTTGTGTTCATGTTTCATCAAAAGAAAAGGTTAGGCTCAAATGGTGCCAAGCTAGATTCACACACTCATAAGGTGGTCATACAAAAGGTATAGTAATTTGGTTCACTCTCAAAGATTTATGCCTAAGATCATTTCCATCATTCACATAAAAAAATGAATTGGACCAACGGGGCAAGTTCTAGATATTACCATGCACATATTTAAAGTAAACCTCATCACACAAGGCATTCAACACAAAATATATCGATCATGACTCTACAAGCTAAGCTCGTGTGCAACGTTCATTGCAAAAACTTACCTTGACAAATCGGCCAGTCACAATGAGATGCTAAGAGTTTACACAAGACTTATGCAACTCAAATTTCCTCATTGGACTAGCACAACATATTGTTCATCAGAAGCACTATTTAAGTCATCGGTGTTGGTCACAAACGACACTTAAATGTACAAGAGAATATCCACAACATTCACAAATCAAGTAATGATGAGATGGATCAATGATATTAAAACCAACATTCACAATTTAAGCAATAACGAACGAGAAGTTTCAGACACAAATAGTAGCACCAAAATAGTAAAAACAAACAAACATCCAAAATAAAACACAATACAACCCAAGGGGATAGGTATAAAAATACCTTCACCCTACCAAAAGAAGTAAATAGTGTCCTCAATGTAAAACAATATAAATGTCTCAAAAGTAATAAAAGTGCAGGAGAGTCAAGATCTTTCTTTCAAGCTAAACCTGAGGTGAACTCTGTGTAGCTGGCGTGGCCTCAATCGGGGCATCAATGCCCGACTCATCTCCCACACTAGAAGGCTGCACAACCATCTCCTCTGTGGACTGAGACCCACTCGAGCCAATCATGGACGTGTCACACAAAGAAGACTCTGTCACCATCTGGACCACAACACTCTCCAAGTCCTCGATACTATCATTCACCACCTCATCATGAGTCCCTAGCTCCTCTTCATCTGTCTCCTCTACATCAGTGTCCCCATCATACTCAGCTGTAACTATATCTCTGGTCACCGAATCTGGAGAAATCTCATAAGTGATTGGAATATCAGAACTGGGTCCCTCAGGAATGACAACTCTACCCCATAGCATAATGATGTTCGTGGACTTCAGCTCGTCCATATCAGATCAGAGTCCAACAATATTAGCCTTCAGGTCTGTCAAATCAGTGGCTTGTTGGTCACTCAGCTCACATGCCTCTATCCTAGCAGTCACGACGTCTAATGCTTGGGCATGGGCCATGATCAATTCGTGTTATCCCCGTAACTCCTCCTGAATGGGAGCAAGTGCAGCCTCAATATACCACTCGATCATAGAGGGAACAACTGCCTTAACTCTAGAAGCATGCACATCGATCAAATGGCCAAGGTGGCCCATTTTATATAACATGGCCAGTGTTAATAGGGGACAAGAGATAGCAGCAATAGCAGAAATATCAGGGGTGGAAGAGCTAGGCATACCTATCAGCTCACCGGCCAGAGTAGGAAGAGTAGTAGTAGCCTCCATAGCCTTTAAATCGATAGATAGGGATGTATCCACCGGTGTTATCCTCCTCCGCTCATACTCGTCCTTTATATACTCGGCCTCAATCCTTCTAATGTCAGTAGATCAGGTAGGAGTCACCTCAATATCATTTTTCACCACAAATGGCACTCCAACCAGGTGACACAGATCGCTGATGAGAACCTGAAAAGGCAACGAAGTCTGACTCTTTTCGGCCCTTATGGCCATCTCCCGAGCAACAGTGGACACTAAATTTATCCTCTCCCAATCAATAACGCACCCTAGAAGTGTAGACTTTGGATGCCGAAAAATGGTCTCATTTTGGGACGACATCAAGGTGCTGCTGATAAAATCGAATCAATACCTAACAATAAATTTCAGATCTCTCTTCTCAATGGGGACCTTCGCCTCTATCCATGGGGATGTAGAATTAGAAATAATGGGGACAACTACCTCTTTAAGTCATCTAAGGACTTGAAGAAGAGTAGTATCAGCCTCCACAACCTCTAAATCGATAGTTGGGGATGTATCCACCGGTGATGTCCTCCTCTGCTAAGACTCGGCCTCTATCCTCTTGATGTCAGTAGATGAGGTAGGAGTAACCTCAATATTAGTCTTCGCCACAAATGACACTCCAGCCCGGTGACACAAATCATTGATGAGAACTGGAAACTGAATCGAGGTCTAACTCTGTTTGGCCCTCATGGGCATCTCTTGAGAAATAATTGACCCCAAATTTAGCCTCTCCCGATCAATAACGCACCCGAGAAGAGGATCCTTCGGATGACAGGCGATGGACTCATTTTGGGATGGCATCAATGAGTTGCTGATGAAACCGAACCAATACTTAGCAACCACTTTCAGATCTCTCTTCTCAATCGGGACCCTCGCCTCTATCCATGGGGGTGTAGCAAAAGAATAAGGTCAACCACCCTTTCAAGTCATCTAACGACTTGGTCTTAATTTGATTAGTCAAAAAGTGGGTTATACGGACTGTGCACACAAGAAAATCATTGATATCAGTCTCACTACATTTAACTTTCTACCCAGGCACCTCAATAAACTCTAACGGTACCAGTGGCCCAGCTTTCTTCTTCCTTTTCGGGATCAACTGTGCATAACTCTCATAAAACTCTCTGACCCAAGTAGGCCCGTATGAATTTCGGGGCTTTGTGAACTGCCAAATTTATGAAACCGGAGTGTCTCCCACACTGCTGGATATCTTTCCACCACCCCATCTGTGCAAAACCTCTTTTCCTCCAGAATTATCCGCATACCGATGGATTTTTGCCGGTTCATAGAGCGTGGCAGAGTTGCTTGGGATGGAGGCACTTGTGGTGCTTGTTCTACTTCCTGTGCTGGAGGTGGTGGAGACTTTAGGAGTGCGGGAAGTCATGCTGGATCATGAAGTGCTTTAGGGCGCAGCTCAACACATCTTCATTTCAGTGTCTGGTCATCTGCTGGCATTGAATCATGAATTGGAGTCCTAGACCCCACATCATCCTCACTCTCAACATTAGACGTGGTGAGGTTGGTGGAATATACACCCATGCTATCAGAGCTAGAACTGCTTGAACTGGGCTCTGCTGGTTTCTTTCCCTTTCCCCTATCACTTGCTTGAGTGTGTCGAGGTCTAGTAGATAGAAGAGGTGCAACCTACGTAACAATAACAACCCATTTTGCCGTTTTTCTAGGTGGTGGATGATAACACTCAACTACACTTCATACGATTCTAAGTGTAGGCGGTCGCTAATAAGTATAAGTAAAACTAAGTGTTGGGGTCGATCCCACAGAGAGTGATACGATAAAGAATTCGATTAAGAAGTAAAATAGTGTTTTAATTGTATGTCGATGTTGAAATTTCGCAACAATAAATTAAATCACAAGGTTTTGACAATCAATGTCAAATGGGGGGATTTGGTTAAACAATTTACGACTACTAACACCGGAAGTAAGCAAGTACAAAAGGTTTCTTCGGAGTGTGATAAAGTTGAATGATAATTTTACGCAATGGGTGATTACTAACTACTCAAAGTAGTTGAATCTTAGTGGGTAGGCTAGGTTTTGGATTCAATACCCATTTCTCAATCAACTATTGCGAATCAAGTGAGTTCTTTAGAACCTCAACCGACACAACAAAATTAAACAACCCATTATCTTAATCAATCCACTTTTTCAAGCTAGATTTGTAAGATTGCATTCAAACCCACTTTCTCAAGCTAGATTCACAACAACACAATCTATACAATCATCAATTTAAAAATTCAACTCTAACACTTCTTTCTCAAGCAAGTATAGAGTACTAAGCTATAATTGCATTTGCAGCTACAATTCTTCAATTAAAAGACGAACTATTAATTGAACACACTTCAAAACAACAATTGAATCAGTAACTAACAACACCCATTAGCTAATTAATGCATTCAACTACATAATCACACCCCCAAGAATGGTGTTTTTAGCCAAACATAATAAAGAACAAGAAATTGTTACCAACAAAGTTTTCCATCAGATTGGCCAACAATCCACAAGTCTCCAAATGCTCAAATTAAAGCTAAAAGTATCACAATCTCTAAATTCTTGCTCAAAATGTAAAAAAAGACAATGTTCTAGAATGTAAGAACTCAGAAACCCAAAAGTGAACAATGTGGGAACTCATTTTCTTCTTTTCAAAATTGCATTTATACGTTTCCAGAATTTCAGCATGGAGTCCATTCGGTGAAATAAGTCAAGCTCGCCGAACTGGTCGGCGATGTGCCGAGTCCTCCTCTTCTCGGCTTTGTGCTGTGCCTTTCTCAGCAAAATTGTTCTGTTACTTTCGGTGATTGAAATCGGCCTCGCCCATCTGTTCTGCGCGTCGCCGAACCACTCTTTTGCTCAACAAATTGGTCTAGTCCATGGGCTGGCATGCTGGAACTTTGGGCGAGCTGAAGGTCCACTCGACGACTCGCCAAGTGGCTTTGGCGAGTACTAGCTTTGTTTTCCTTCAACTTTTTAAGCCTTTTCGCTCCTATTTTCCTCGTAATGTCGCCGCCTTGCTCTTTTGCCTTCATTGCTGCATATTAACACTTTAACATTAGTTTTGAGCTTAAAATAGGCATTGAGGACACTAATTCCTTGAATATTAAGCCCTAAATGAGTCGAAATCCCCGACTCATCAACACTCCCAACTTAAACTTTTGCTTTTCCTCAAGTAAAACACAAGATCAATCAGTTCAACGGCGATGTCTACAAATAGTGCTACTTGAGACTCCACATGAATGCACACGAGGTTCCATCTTCACAAGCAATATTTAATTGTGCACTAAAAGTTTCAAATTGTGATTACTCATCATCAAACATAAATCAAGCTCACAATGCTCACTTCAAATTCAAATTCAAGCTCAACAAGAGTATTCGAATGCCCTCACACCAAGAATTATTCCATGCCCAAAAAAAGCTCATCAAAATTTAAAACTTAAGGAATCAACATCAACTCTCCCACTCTCAAAGATAAACACATGCATAATTTTACCCATATGCTTGCCTGTATTTTCCAATCAACATGTCATTCGGCTCAATCAAGATCACCAAGGTCTTTCAAGGCTTGTAATGGGGCCGAGGGTAAAGGTATTATTGTTTTGGCTTAGTCACTTCTACCTTCATGAAGAATGGCTTGCATTTCATTTCTTCTCCTTTTCTTCCACTTTTTTTATTCTCATAATCCACCCTAAGTACTTTCAAGCACAAAGATTTTTGTATGGCTCATTGGATGCCCCTTTTCTTTCCATCCATGCACAAATTACATTGCAAAATTCTTTCTCAATCTTTTTCTTCTTTTGATTTTTTTTTTTTTTATATGGAGGGCTTCCATCTTTTTCAACATGATTTTTCAATAATGAATTTTCATAAGTTCTTGCTCATCTTCTCTCCTCAATTTTCACCACACTCCCAACATAGGATTTTGGCCTAAGTTGGCTATTCAAATGAACCAAAACTTCATGAAGGTTTTAAGTAGGGAGAAAAGAGGCTAACCGGGTTTATGCTTCATCCAAAGAAAAGGTAGGATCAAATAGTTCCAAGCTAGGCTCACACTCTCACAAGGTGGTCACAAAGAGGTATAATAGCAATTTGGTTCACTCTCAAAAAATTTCACCTAAGATTATTTCTTTCATTCGCCAACGTTAGTCAATTTGACCAACGGGGTAAGTTCTAGGTATCTCCAAGCACATATTTCAAGGAAATCTCACCACACAAAGGATTCAAACACAATCATCAATCATGACTCTGCAAGTTAAGCTCGCATGCAACTATTATCACAAGACTTACTTCAACAATAGACTAGTCACAGTGAGATGCTATGAGTTCACACATGACTTATGCAACTCAAATTTGCCTCATTAGACTTGTGCAAACATATCGTTCAATCAAGAGCACTATTCAAGTCATCGATATTGATCGCAACTGATACTCAAATATGCAAGAGAACAGCCTCAACATTCACACATTAAGAAATCAGGGGATAGATAAATGAGATCGAAAACCAACATTCAATTTCGCCAACATAAGCAGAAAGTTTCGGACACAGCAAAAAGTAGAAAAATAATCATCCAGAACAGAAAACAATCATAACCAAGGGGATAGGCCCCCAAAACAAAACTAAACAATGTCCTCAATGTCAAAGCAATGTAAAAGTCTCAAAAATAAAACATGAAGAGTGTCAAGATCCCCTTGTCAGGCTAAGCCAGAGGTGAACGTTGTGCATCAGGAGCTATCTCAATTGGGGCATCAGTGCCCGGCTCTCCTCCAGAAGTAGGGTGTGCTCAACTGGATCCAATCATCGAGGTATCCTGAAGTGAGGCCTCCGTCACCACCTATACCATCGCACCCTCCAAGTCCTCAAACTCATCATATAATGCAGTATCCTGGGACCTAAGCTCCTCCTTATCTGTCTCAGTAGTGTCCGACTCATCACCAACATTAGCTAAAACAGAATCTCTGGTCGCAATAGCCGGATCGATTTATGAAATGGCTGGAATCTCTGAACTCAGAACCTCGCGAAGGTCCATAGTGCCGACAAACATAGAGAAATCAGTGGATTTGAGCTCATCTACATCACGCCTAAACCCTGCAACATCGGCCCTCAAAGTTATCACATCCTCTTACTGGCGCCCTCTATTCTCACACGCCTCAACTCGCCCAGTGAGGGCATCCAATGCTAGTCCATGAACAGTAATCAACTCTCGCTACTCTCGTAACTCAGCTCGGATGGGGTAAGAGCAGCATCAATGGTCTGCTCAATCAATTCTGGGACAACCGCCTCAACTCAGGAAGCACGCACATCAGCCGACTGGGCTAGATGGCCATCTTATACAGCATCACCTGTATCAATGAGGGTCTGGCGCAACAACAACAAAAGTAGTAGGGGTAGATGAGCTAGGTGTACCTGAAGGCTCACCAACCAGAGTAGATGGAGTAGTGTCTGCCTCCAACGTATATACATCAACAGCCGGGGATGTGTCCACCGACACTACTCTCCTCCGCTCAGCCTCATCCCTGGTGTACTCGGCGTCGATCCTCTGGATATCTATAGAGGAAGTGAGATCCACTTCCAGATTCATCTTTGCCACAAAGGGCACTCTAGCTCACCGGCATAACTCTGGGATAAGCACTGGGAATGGTAGCGATGTCTTGCTCTGCTTGGCCCTCATGTCTATCTCCATTTCAATAATTATTCTGAGATTCAGTTTATCCCGATCGATGATAGATCCCAACAGAGCTGCCTTCAGGTGCTGGAGGATGGACTCATTCTGTGACGGCATGAGTGTGCTGCTAATAAAACCAAATCAGTGCCTCGCAACTACATTCAGGTCATTCTTCTCAATCTGGACACATGGCTCAATCCACGGCGGTGTAATGTCAGAAATCAAGGTAGCCAACCATCCCTTAAGGTCATCAAGTGTCTTTTTCTGAATCTTGTCCACCAAGAAATGGACTACCTGAGCTATGCACCCCAATACTTCATTAATTTCCGTACAGTTGCACTTCACTTTCTTACCCCGCACCACAACATGATCAATCGGTGCAAATGAACTGTCCTTCTTCTTGCGTTTTGGGATTAGCTTCCCATATTTCTTATAAAACTACCGGATCCAAGAAGGTATATAAGTGCCCCGGGGCTATGTAAATCTCTCGAATTTATGGAAGCGTATTGTCTCCCACACAGCATGGTAGCTGTCCACCACCCCATCAGTAGACAACCTCTTCTCTTCTAGAATTGTACGCAACCCGACAACCTTTAATTTGTTCATCGAATGAGGCGAAGGTGCCTATACCGGGGATATTGTTGTGCCTGCTCAAGTGACTGTGTTGGAGGTGGGGGAGGAGTCGGGAGTACTAGGAGTCTCACTGGATCATGTAGCACCTTGGAGCGCAACTCAGCCTGTCTCCTCTTGAGGAGTTGATCATCTGCAGGCTCGGACTCGTAGCCCGGTGATCTAGACCAAGAATTTGCCTCTCGTTCAGAATCAGAGGTGGTGAGGTGGGTAGAGTCGATACCCATGTTGTCGGAGCTAGAATTGCTCAAACTTGGCTCCACAGGTTTCTTCTCTTTATCTTTACCTTTTCCCCTTGTCGGAGGAAAGTTGGCTCGCGTAGACCTTTGAGGGGAAACCTCTGTGGCAATTACCACCCTTTTAGCTTTCTTCCAAGGTGGTTGATTTCTTCCAGGTACCTTGGGTCTAGCCATATCTGCAAGACAACTCAAATCGAACAAACACAGTTGCAGAGGTTTAGTGAAAAATCAAACTTAAAGAAAATTTTGTAGAAAAACTCACTGATCAACTCTGTGAGTCGCCGAGTTAATTTGGCGAACCTTAGACAGCTCACCGAAAGTTACAAAGCAAAAAGCATGAAAATTCAGCACAACTCAGTGATGTTCATTCGGCGAGACTCCATACTTGATCGGCAAGCTAAAAGTAGCTCGCCGAAATTTCCAGAATGAATTTCAACAAATAAGGATACAAAAAGGCGATGATAAGGACATTCAGTGAGTTTCCAAATAAATTCAGCGAGTTCAGGTGTATCACCGAATATTACAGAGTCTAACAACTAAATTTCAGAGCAAAAAGGGCGAGGTAAGGAGCCAGTTGGCGAACTGCCGATTCTTTCAGCAAGCTCGATTAAGCTCTCCGACTAGTCTTTCATGCCAAATTTCAACCTCGACCCTAAATTTTCACCACACAGTTTACGACGACCAAATTAAAGCCCTATTCTATGAAATTAACGCCTAGCCCATAACATTACTAACCCTGGGGTACTCAGACATCCCATAATTTATCTAGAATCGACCAATCAATGGCTTTTAGTTGATTAGTACAATTCGGGTTACTTAGAATTCACCCACACTAAACCCACAATGCATAACCACCATTTAAACAATTTAATCACAAAAATCAAATAAAATTAGGCTAAAGACAATATCAGACATGTTTCACTTCAAATTAGATCCCAACGATCAATTTAGCACAAAGTCAAGGCAACAAACAAAACTACAGACTACTCACACGCATGCTCAACAAAATTTGCCATGTAAATCAACTTCAGAGAACTAACCTTAATTGAAGACACAAGATTCGAGAATGCAAGGAGATATAAATGGACAGCACTTCAGATTTCGACCACACGAGGACACCCACAAGAACTAAACTAAAACTCTATATTCTAGAGTTTGATTTAGAGATCACAGGAGTAAAAAATTTCAAAGTAATGAAAGGTTTTGAATTTAAGACGGTTAAAGGCCGATGACCCTTCAGTTCGCACCTACATCGGCGATCGGTACTTATGTCGCCGACCCATTCGGCGATGCGCCGATGAGAACTTTGCCCGCCGAAGTTACCAGAACTACAACCTTTTTGTTGATCAAAAAGGCGATCCACATCAGGCTTCACCGACCTACTCGGTGATTCACCGAATGGGTCCTGTGCTGGCCCAATTGCCTATTTATTCATGAAGTTGAATGTTTCAGCCTGTACATCCAACCCTCGTTATTCAAATAACAAAAACAAAAACTTGGGTTGCCTCCCAAGAAGCACCTAATTTAACGTCGTGGCATGAATAAGACTCTCTTTCAAGCTTCATTCTTTTGGTTAAACATAGTATCACTCGGTAACCATCTTTTTCACCTTGGATTCAAATGATTCGAGATTTGACCCATCTGTGTTTCAAGCTGTTTAATAGACACTGAGTGTGAAGTAACTGCTTGGTTCAGAGAGGAGACATCATCTTTCATTTCCTTTAGAACCTTCTCCGATCCTTCCACTTTGTTGAGAATATGAGCAAGCATATCTTTGGTGCCGAAATTTTCAGGATCAGCTCTTGGCTTTTTTGGCTTTTGACGCTTATGGGGAGGCACATATCATTCTTTGTCGCCACCACGCTGCCTCACATTCTTACCACGGTCACTCCATTACCTATCTCAGTCTCTCCAACCATCATCGCGATCCCTGTTCCAACCTTGATTTCCACCCGACCTTGGATAGTTTGGATGAGAACCTCCTGCCTGATTTTCTAAGAAATGTACTTCTTCATTGTACATGGCCTCAAAGTGTGCTTCATCAAGATTTACTCCACTAATTCCGACCGCATTCACACCCTTGGAACTACTTCCCATGACATACTTCGACAATAGGTCCATTTGGGTCATCATTTTGGCCATGTTTTCATCTCGCTTTGGGTTCTTTTTCAATTATTCCTTTGTCATCCCAAAGTTCAACGGAGACACCTGATCTTCTCTAGTATACCAAGCGCGATTAATTTACGTCATCTCATCTAGAAGGGTAGATGCTATGTCAAATGGTTGTTGCATGATTCCTCCTTGAATAAGATGGTCTTCCACACCTTTGTTGACTAAGTCGAGGCTTCAGTAAATATATTGCAGCAACACATTGTTCGGTAGTCCGTTAGTTGGACATTGGAGCAGTAACTTGTGGAACCTCAACCATGTCTCGTGAGTAGGTTCACCATCCACTCATTTGAAGTTTTGAATATTATCCCTCAACTTCATCATCAGTGATCTCTTCCCAAGAAGCGATTGATTCCCTTGGCAAATCGGACAATATTTTCGTTGCCTCTCCCATTAGAGAAAAGGGAAATAAACAAAGTCATACCGACTCCTGAGTGATGTTCTTGAAAGAAAATAGCCCACACACATCCACAAAGTTTTAGATATGGTCATGATTAGGGTTTATTATTCATTATATTAGTGTCCTCGATGCCTATTGTGTGCTCTAAAGTGATGTTTAATTACTAATTTGTAGCTATGAATGCAAAAGAGCAAGGAAAGGACATTACCGGGAAAAAAAAAGTAGAAAAGCTGAAAAAAAGCTGAAGATAAGGAAAGCTGACGATTGCCAAGACCACGCAGTGACTCACCGAGTGGTACTTCATCTCGCCAAAAGTTACAGCGTGCCAGCCCTAGGGAAAATCCTAATTGGAGATGGAAATGGACCTTCAGTGAACCGCCGAATGGATAAGCGACAAAGATCCTGATCGCCTAAAGTTACATGAGTCCAATGGTGAAGAGGCAAGTCAAGACGGTGATGTAGAGGGACACTTGGGGCATCGCCGACTAGGTCGGTGATGCTCGACTAATACCATAGATCGGTTCAAAAGCTAAAATTCTGGAAGAGTATAAATGCGGAATTTTAAAAGATTTCAGGAGTTCCGAAATTTTGATCAACTGTTCCGAGTGTTTGAGAGTTTTTACCTTGATTTTTTGATTCCAAACACTCTTCTTAAAGTTTTTGAATAGAATTTTAAGTTGGGTTTTGATTCTAAGTTAATTTGAAGCATTGTGAAGACTAGGATTTTATTACCCAGCTGATGCAGAATATAGTTGGTTATATTTTCCTATTTTTTATAATGTGTGGCTAAAACCCCTATTCTTGGGGGTGTGATTATGTGATTAACTGTCTCAATTAGCTTATGGGTGTTAGTAATTACTAATCTAATTATTTTTTTGAAGTGGGTTTGATTGATAATTGAGTCTTAACTTATGAATTATAGTTGCAAATGCAGTTCTAGTCTAGTATTCTATGCTTGCTTGAGAAAGAGGTTTTAGAATTAAGGTTATCAATTGATAATTATAGTGATTGAGTTGTTGTTGATTCAGCTTGAGAGAGTGAGTCTTAATTCGATCCTACCTATCTAGCTCGAGAGAGTGGGTAAATTGAGGTCTTGGGCTGTTTATAATTGTGATGCTTGTCGAGGTTCGAGAGAAATCGCTTGATTCGTGATAGTTGATCAAGAGATGGCTATTGCATCTAAAGTTTAGCGTACACACTAAGATTCAGCTACTTTTAGTAATTAGTAATCACCAGTATAGTGAAATTGGCAATTAATCGATCACATCCCCAAGGATCCCTTTCTACTTGATTACTCCCATGTTTTCGTAGTTGCCAGTTGACAAACCTAATCCCCCAATTTGACACTAGTTGTCAACAACTTTAATTTACTTTAATGGTTTCGATAATTTCTATTCCTACAACCAATTAGAACATGCATTTCACTTCGTAATTGAATTCTTTACCGTATCACTCCCTGTGGGATCGACCCCAACTCTTCGTTGGGTTTATACTAGATTGCGACCACCTACACTTAGAATTGGATTAAGTGTAGTTGAGCATTAACAAAAATGGTGCCCTTTCAAGGGAAAGGTGTTTAGATTTGTTTTAGTGAAGTTTAGCTCTGATCTAATCTCGTTTGTAGTTGAATCGACTTACTTTGTTTTGTGGTTGTTGTTGGCTGCTCTTGAACATGTGATGAGATGAGTGTGAACGGGAGTAACGCTAGCCAACTTAGACATCAAGATGACATCGGTAACTTGAATGATGTCAATAGAGCTCAATTGGGTAGTGTAGGTGCTATTCGTTTACCTCTGCTCGTGGGAAATATTGTATTCCATGTGACTAGCACGATGTTGCAACTATTGCAAATGAAAGGTTTATTCGATGGGCTGGCTCATGAGGATCCCCATGATCATACCTGGAACTTTATGGACGTGTGTGGTCCATTTTCTTTCAAGAACATCTCACAAGAGTTAGTCCGGCTCCAATTGTTTTCTTTTTCTTTGATAGGGGGAAGCAACCAAGTGGTTAGCGGATCTACTGAGGGACTCGATGACCTCTTAGGATGAGCTTACCAAGGCGTTCCACATAAGATTTTTCGCTCTTTCGAGGATTATGGCATTGAGAGGTAACATTCAGGGTTCCAAACGTTTGGATGGTGAACCAATCCATGAGACATGGCTGAGGTTTCACAAGATGTTACCCCAATGTCTAACTTATGGACTCCCGAACAATTTGTTGTTACAACATATCTATCGAAGTTTACATTCAGTCAACAAGGGTGTGGCTGATCAACTTGTTCAAGGAGGAATTACGCAGCAACCTTTTGAAATAGCGTCGACTCTTCTTGATGGGACGACGAAGATAAACTATGCTTGGTACACTAGGGATGATCAAGTGTATCCTTTGACTTTCAGGATAACAAAGGAACAAATAGAAAAAGACCAAGAGCGGGATAAAAACATGGCTAAAATGATGACCTAGATGGACCTTTTGTCAAAACATGTCATGGGTAGTGGTTCTAAGTCGGTGAACACAGCAGGAGTTAGCGGAGCAACTCTCAATGATGCGCACTTTGAATCTTTGTACAATGAAGAAGTACAGTTGCTAGCAAATCAGGGAGGAGGTTTCCACCCAAATTTTCCAAGGCCAGGCGGGAACCAAGGTTGGAATAGAGAGCGTGATGAAAGTTGGAAGGATCGTGATAGGGAGTGGAATGACTGTGGTAAAAACTGGAGAGAGAGAGACGGTGACGAAGACAGATATGTACCTCCTCATGAGCGTTAAAAGCCAAAAGAGCAAAGGGCTAACCCAGAGAATTTTTGCACTGAAGATATGCTTACACGCATTCTCAATAAAGTGGAAGGGTCGTACAAAGAAATGAAAGAGGATGTCTCAACTCTAAACCATACGGTTACTTCTCACTCGGTGTCCATTAAACAGCTGGAAACACAAATGGGTCAAATCTCGATTCATTTGAATCCAAGGACAAAAGGGGGATTACCGAGTGACACCACGACCAACCCTAAGAATGAATGGGTAATGAGTATCTTCATCATTCCACGACGTTAAATAAGGTGCTTCTTGGGAGGCAACCTAAGTTTTTGAGCTTTTGATATCGTTGTTTGAATAATGAGTGTTGAATGTACAGGTTGAAAATTTGAAGTTTTGGGAAAAAGAGAAATTAGGCGAGCCCAGGTACCAGTGGGCGACTCGCTGAACAGGTCGGCGAGCCTGATCTGGATCGCTGTTTGGACCAACAAGTTAGCTAGAGATTGTGTAAAACTCGACGGACAAAAGAACCATTCGGCGCATCGCCGAACGAGTCAGCGACATTAGTGACCATTGTCGACTAGCGCGCGAAATGAAAAATCAAGAACGGATGAACCGTTTTAAATTCAAAAACCTTCCTCATTTCAAATTTTCTGACTTTTACACTTTCACAACCGCACTTTAGCTTTTCGTTGTTCCTTTCTTTGCACTTTTGCTTGGGGATCAATTGCTCAGGGGGATCTCTGGTGCATTTTACTTCAATTTGCTAGCCTAGTGGTCATTTATCTACTTTTGAGGTTGGTTATCCAACCTTCGCCTTTCAATTTTTGTAATTTCAAATGCATGATCGTTGCTTTGTCGTTTTATGTGTGTAATAATGATTGTTTAAATGTTTGTTGGTAATGTGTACCCTTGTCATATTTCATCTCGTAGTTTTAGCCTTTAATTGTAAAATCCCGTGAGTTTGCATGATATAAATCATGGGTTGAGTTGATTAAGTTGTTGGGTCTAGTTTGGGTGAAGCCTAAGTAACCCCGTTTGCACCGATTGACTGATTTTGCCGAATGATAGAGTGGGATACATCATTCTTAAGGGCAAAAGACATCGATTAGTCAATTATGGACAAATCGGGGGAAGTCTGAGTACCCCAAAGTCATTGATGTATTGGGTCTGGGCTTCATTGCATATAATAGGTGTTTAATATTGTTATCATGGAATGCGGGTTAGAAATTTAGGTTGGGGTCAAAATCTGGCACGTTGGACTATTCGGTGAGCTAGGTCGAGGTCGCCGAATGGTTCAGCAGTTCGCCTAAAGACCCTTGGATCGCCTTTTTATCCTTCAAAATTGGGTAAATTACTGTAACATTGGACGATATGCCTGAGCTCGCCGAATGTCCCTTTCGATCGCCCTTTTGCGCCCCAATATTTAGATAATGTTCTGTAACTTTCGACGGGCTACTTTTAGTCCACCAAATGGTGTCGGCGATCCGCTGAAAGACCCTGGACATCGATGACTTGTGCTGATTTCTCAGAATTTTTATTCTGGACCATTTGGCAAGCCCGACTTGGCTCGCCAAACGGGTTCGGCGTTTAGCCAAACGACTCGATGAGTTTTTCTGCATATTTTTCAAAGTTTATTATTTCTCAAATTGCTTCTAATGTATTGATTTGTTTGATGTTGTGTTGCAGGTATGGCTAGACCTAAGGTTGTAGGAAGAAATCAACCTCCCCAAAAGCGTGCACGAGGAATTGTTATCAATGAGGGACTGCACCTTCCCGAAATGCACAGACCAAACTTCCTCAAACAGGGAGGAAAGGAAATGGGAAGGGGCCCATCCAACTGAGTCTTGTGGAGTAGAGCTCGGACAACATGGGTGTCTATGACACTCACCTCACCATATCCGAATCAGATGGTGAGGGCAACTCAAGAGATAGATCACCGGTCTTCATATCTGAGCCGGAAGACGATCAGACTCTCCAGACTAGGAGAGCGGAGCTACCCTCCAAATCTATTCATGATCCAACAAGGATCCCAGTGCCACCTATTCCTCCTCCACCTCCAGCTCTGATTATCGAGCAGGTTCCTCCGGTGCCACCAGTTCAGGCACCCCCACCCCGGTCATTGAATAGACTGAAGGCCGAGGCTTTGAGGACTATTTTAGAGGTGAAACGACTGTCTACTGACAGAGTAGTAGACCGGTACCTAGAGGTGTGGAACAATATCAAGTTCCACAAGTTTGAAATTTTCACAAAGCCTCGAGCTCCTATATTTCTAGTTGGGTCTGTTAATTTCATGCTTAGCATGGGAAGCTGGTACCGAAAGGAAAGAAGAAGGCCAGCTCATTCAAACTGGTTGACCATGTAGTGGTGCGGGGCTGAAAGGTAAAAAGCAGCAGTACCGACATCAATAAGGTGCTTGGTTATATGGTAAATGTGATCCATTACTTGACGGGCCAAATACAAAAGAAGATCCTCGACAACTTGAAGGGTTGGTTGGTGCCATTGATTTCAGACATTACAGCGTGGTGGATTTAGGCAGGTTGTAACACCCGGAAAAATAGTAAGTGAAACTAGAGCCTTACGTGAGAGTTTTAGAGTTTGATGTGTGGGTTAGAATTGTAAAATGGCTTCCCGTACTTAGAAAAAGGGTTATAGGGGTTAAACATCAAGGTACGACTCCCCAAGGACCAACCAAGGGTCCTTGAGGAGGACCCTAAAGCCTAACCCCCAAAACTGCCCATAAGAGGTGACCTACGGATGGGACCTACGGGGAGTAGGTCCATCCACGCCTCATGGAAGAGGCTTGTGGGTCAAGGGCTAAAATCAGTAGCCATAGACCCCAACCCACGAAGGACCGGTACGGTCCGTTGGTCTATCCACACCCCGTAGGTGGGGGTCGTGGATGGGGTCCTGTAGGCAGCCTTAAGTCGGCTTAAGGGAGGGGTAGGTTAGGTAATTCCTATTCTAGTTAGATTGATGTGAGGTCATTTTATATTGTTTTAATAGACCTATATAAGTACTTTTAAGTCATTAACCAACCCTTTACACCTCATAAATCCCAAAACCCAAAATCATAACCAACTTTCCCCCAAATAATTCTTTCTCTAAAACTCCGTAGAAGAAGAAGAAGAAGAATGTCGAATCTAGGGTTGAAGGAGCAGTCTTTTCTCCTCAATTTTGTGGTGAATCTTCAATAAGGTATGGTAGTCTTTGATCCATGGATAGTTTTCATCCATGGAGTCCCTCCAAACTCAATTTCAAACTTGTAACTTTACCCAAAAAGGTAGGGTTTTACTCCAATTCATGGATTCACTTCAGAAACGTTTTTAATGGTTTAATTGCCTTATATTATGATCAAATTGATGATTACTTACTATTTTAAGATGAATTCCTCAAGAATCCATGAATTCCCCCAATTCTTCCAAATTGGATCTTATAGTATGGGTATTGATTGATGTGAGTAGAATGCTATCAAATTATGAATGTTATGGATTGATTACTTGAATTATGTATTAATCGAGGAATCTCTATGGTTGTTATGTGGAATTTCCCCCAAGAAACCATGAAATCCCCATGTCCCCAATTTATGAACTTGTGATGTGGTAAATTATAGAAAGATGAATATCATGTGAATGTGCTTATGGTAATTGAACTATTTG
This sequence comes from Solanum etuberosum, assembly GCA_029582245.1. Taxonomy (NCBI): domain Eukaryota; kingdom Viridiplantae; phylum Streptophyta; class Magnoliopsida; order Solanales; family Solanaceae; genus Solanum; species Solanum etuberosum. The sequence goes on along the minus strand of JAJONR010002628.1, from coordinate 17,444 downwards.
AATCATGTTGTTATCCATGTCTAATATAGTAATCCTAGATGTGTTGATGAATCATGATCACGATGTTTATGTACATGCTTTATGAATACTTGAGTATAAAGTGAGTATGACTATGATGTAATTGTGATGATGTGAAAGGCTTTCCTCACCAAAATGAATCGGTAGGCTAACAGCATCCCTTTCATGTGTGAATAAAAGTAATCTTGATTGATATACCTTGAATTGGTAGGCTAAGGGAATCCTCTTCATGTGTAATTAAAACTGATCTTAATGAACCTTGAATCGGTAGGCCAATGGCATCCCTTTCATAAATGACTAATGAAGTATTCTAAGGCTTTGTCTTGAATCGATAGGCTAATGGCATTCCTTTCATGATGAGTAAATAAACAAATGTAATGATGAACCTTGAATCGGTAGACCAATGGTATCCCTTTCACGAAGATTCAATGAGCTATTCTAATGATGTACCTTGAATCGGTAGGCTTATGGCATCCCTTTCATGTGTGTAATAATCTACCTTGAGTAGGTAGGCTAATGGCATCCCTCTCATGTGTAATAATGTAAAAGAGAATGAACTAGTCCATGGGAATTTAATGCTTAGCACCGAGTGGATATTGTGAGGTGGAACCTCTCCCCATGTTAGGCCGGGTTTCTAGTAACAACCTCCTTATCCCATAACTATGTGCCCACATAGGATATTAGCTAGTAGATCCAGCTAAGCTAAAATGTTACCGGTTCTACCTTAGGCAAGTAGACCAACTCTTTTCGGTGTGGGACATGACACCGGATTCCATGCTTTGCTCACATGGTCTATGGCGGTTAGGGGTTATTCCCATCATGAACAAGAATGTGAGTTATGTACTATAGTTGCTCAAGGAGTTCTATGAAGTGTGGGTGGGGGTATGGGACTTCATCCATCCATTGCACAAGTAGGCTTTGAGAGTAGTTATGGTGTATTCCTCTAAGCTATAATGACTTATGAAATGAATACTCTTACGAAGTATGCCTAAGTGGATTGTTGCTATGAGTTGATTTCCTTGGTATGACTTGGTACATGTGATGGTTTCCTTGTCTATGAATATTAACTAAAGATGGGATCAAAGAATGGTAAACATGACTATGGTGGCCTAAAAGGGATACTTAGTATGAGTGGTATTATGGGATGCCATTCATACATTGTACAAGTATAGCTTAGGATTACCTAAGAGATGGTTCTATTATGTTATAATGATTTACATGTTGATCATGCTTGTGACTTATGCTTTAATACTAATGTTCATGATGATTCTTAAGCTTGGCATGTAGCATGGTTTTCAATTCAAATGTCCTTTTTAGCATATTTTAAAGGTTTTTATGCATGGCTATCATACTTAGTTCATTTTTGTACTAACCCATATTTTCTACATTTTTCATAAAGTGTAGGTTCCGGTTGTTAAGGTGATTCTTTATTGGTTCAAGCTTGGATTGACTATTCTCTGAGTTGTGGTGAGTCCTCAAGATTTGAGGACCTATGAGTCATTAGTAGTTCCTTTTCTAGTCATTTTATGTTTCAAATTTTGTTAAAGGGCTGTGACCCTATTATCGATTCAAGGATTGTATTAGATGGCTAATTGAGACAAGTTAGAATTCCGCTTGCTTTAATAAAAGACTTCGATTGTATGGATAAAGTTTTTAAATTCCGGATCATTTCTTATGTCTTATGTTATGATATGCTAAGTGACTTACATAGATCCTTTCGGGGTTCTATGTGCCTTGTCACATCTATGGGGTACTCCTAGGTCGTGACAAACTTGGTAATCAGAGCACAAGGTTTAGAATGATTCTAGGATGATGTCTCATAAGCCACATCTAGCAGAGTCTTGTTCATAGTGTGAAGCACGCCACATTTATGAACGAGAGGCTACAAGATGTTAGGAAGCTACACTTCTTTCATTATTTCTAAGTCGTGCCATAGGGTTTAACTCTATAAAGTTTCTCTCCTAATCCGTCTTTTGTGTCTTTAGGATATGAATACACGAAGGGCTAATACAAAGAGAGTGGAGGGTGACAATGTCAATGAAGAAGCTCCTCAAGTGAACCAAGCTCCTCAAGAGAAGCAAGCTCCGATTAATCCTCCGGCTATGACAGATGTGGAAATTAGGTTAGCTTTTCTAACATTGGCTCAAGCTATGACGGCCCAAGTCAATATAGATGTTGGGAGTCATGTGAACCCTAATTGTAATTCCATGGCTTATAGATTGAGAGATTTTATAAGAATGAATCCTCTTGTGTTTCTTGGTTCCAAAGTGAGAGAGGATCCTCGAGAATTTGTGGATGAAGTTTATAAAATAATTGATGCCATGGGGGTGACTTTGGTATAAAAAGCGAAGCTAGCCGCTTACCAATTGAAGGACGTTGCTCAAGTTTGATATACTCAATGGAAGAGAAATAGGCCGGTAGGAGCGGGTCCCATAGATTGGGAGGTGTTTAAGAAATCATTTCTAGACAGGTTCTTTCCTCATGAGTTGAGGGAGGCTAAGGTGGAGGAATTCATTAACCTTAAGCAAGGTAGCATGAGTGTCAACGAGTATGCCTTGAAATTTATCCAACTATCCAAGTATGCTCCATCTATGGTGGCGGATATGAGGGATGAGACGAATAGGTTTATGATGGGTGTGTCCGAATTCATTGGAGAAGAATGCCGTATGACAATGCTCCATGATAAAATGAATATCTCTAGGATTATGGTGCATGCCCAAGAAATGGAGGAGTCAAAACTCAAGAGAAAGAATAGAGAGATGAAAAGAGCTAGGCCCGATGAGCAAGGTCAACAAAGGTTCAAAAAGAGATCCTTCAATCAAGATTCTTCCAATGCCCCTAGTATTAACCAAGATAAAGGTAGTGGGTCTCCATTACCTAAGCCCACTTGCACCAAATGTGGAAAGAAGCACCATGGGAAGTGCCTAGCGGGTACAAATGGTTGATATGGTTGTGGAAAGAGTTATCAACAAGTGAAAAATTGCCCTACACTCGAGGCGAAAGGGAGAGAGGCCAAACAAGCTTCTCTTAGTGATCCGGATCCCAATGCTCCAAAACATGGTCGCTTCTATGCACTTCGATCTAGAGAGGACAAAGGCGCCCTTCCGAATGAAGGCACCGGTATGTTGATGGTTTCTTATAGATGTAAATGTTATTTGATCCCTATGCTACTTGTTAGACTTTGATGTTAGCATTAGTAGGGGTTTACTCCCAAGGGGGAGATGGTATGCTAAGATAAAAAGGTTGTTGAGAGTTCCGATATCCTTATCTCTTTCTTCTATTCCGAATCTAGCTTGAGGCAAAGGGTTCCTTGACTTGTTTCATGATTGGGAGTCGTGTGTGTGATATGTGTTTTCCATGATCTCCTTATGTTATGCATGTTTTTGAGAAGTTCATGATTAGTAAGAAAATGAGTTTTTCATGATTTATGTGTTAATCATGTTGTTGTACATTTAGTATGAGTTGCCTATATGCTTCATGAGATGAATTGTCAAACATGTCTTAATATGCTTTTAAGAGTAATTGTATAATTTGCTTCATGATATTGTGTTGAACATGCAATGAGTTGGAGAGGGTAATTCCTCCAATAATATGAAGAATGTTGAAGTTTTCATGCATAATGGGTTGTTAGATGTAGTTCTTACTTCCTTGTGTTGCATTGAGTGTGTTGAGAGGGAGTTGATATTTCCTCCTTTCAAAATGTGAATTATTTGATGTTTCATGCATGCTGGGCTGCTAGTCTTGAGTCTTTAAATTCTGTAAGGTGTCTAGATCTTCATTCGAGGATGAATGTTCCCAAAGGGGGAGATAATGTAACACCCGAAAAACTAGTAAGTGAAACTAAATGAGTACAGATTTCCCAGCCAGTTCAGAGATTCCTCCGGCTACTATGACCGAAGATGTTTCTAGGGATGATGCAGATGGTGAGTCCGAGGTCGAGACCGATGAGGAGGAGAAGGGTGTTCGAGATGCAGCGGTCTATGAGGATTTAGAGGACCTCGAGGGAGCTATGGTCCAGATAGCTGTGGAGGCATATTTGAGGGACACTTCTATGGTGGGCTCCAGTTGAGCGAATGATGATGTAGAGCCGGGCACTGACGCCCAGACAGAGGGAGTCACAGACATGCAGAGTTCACCCCAGGCTTAGCCTGACATGAGGATTTTGACTCTCTTAATGTTTATTGTTTAGACTTGTTTTATTGATTTCTTTGCATTTGAAGACAATTGCTAGTTTAGTTTGGCGGGGTGAGGCATTTTCATACCTACCTCTTTTGGGCTATTTTATGGATATTTTTGTTGTTTTTATGTTTGTGTGAATGTTGGTTTTTGTTGACTTATATTGGTTTTTTATCCATTTTTTTTAATGCAAATGTTGGTTTTGAACCGAATTAAAATTGCCACCTCTTGATGTGTGTGAATGTGGCTGCTCTCTTGTTTTGAGTGTCGATTGTGATCAATACCAATGACTTGAATAGTACTCTCAATTGAATGATATGTGTGTGCAGCTCTAATAAGGCAAATTGAGTTGCATAAGTCATGTGTGAACTCGTAGCATCTCATTGTGCCTAAGCCGGTTGTTGAGTTGACCTCTTATGATGATCGTTGCACGCTAGCTGAAAATTATAGAGTCTTGTTTGATGATTGTGTTGAATACCATGTGTGGTGAGAATTCCTTGAAATATGTGCTTGGTAATAGCTAGAACTTGCCCCGTTAGTCAAATTTACTAATGTAAGCAAACAATAGAGATGATCTTAGGCACAATTTGTGAAGACTGAACCAAAATTGTTTTTATACCTCTTCGTGACTGACTTGTGAGAGTGTGAACCTAGCTTGGCGCCATTTGAGCCTACCCTTTTCTTTGGAAGAAACATGAACAACTTTGACCTCTTTTTCCCATCACCAATAACCTTCATGAAGCATTGGTTCGTTAGAATAGCCAACTTAGGCCAAAAGCCTAAGTTGGGGGTTTGTTGAAAAAGAAGGAAAGTCAAGAAGTTTGAGATATTCGCCATTGAAGGATCATGTTGAAAAATATGGAACCCCTCCATGTAATAAAAAGAGAGAAAAGAGAAATGTGAAAGTAGAAAAAGATTAAAAAAGAAAAGAATTGTTGAAATAAAGTTTGTGAAATGGACAAAAGAAATGGACTATCCAATAAGTCATGCTTAAAAGAACATAGGGTGGATTGTGAAAATCGTAAAGTGTAAAAGAGAAGGAGAAAAAATGGAATGCGTGCCATGCTTCATGAAGGTAGAAGTCACTAAACAAAAATGATCATACCTTTACCCTCAACCCCGTTACAAGCCTTGAAAGACCTTCGTGATCTTGAGAGAGCTGAAAGTAATGTTGGTTGGAAAATTAGGGCAAGCCTATGGGTAGAATCATGCCTGTGTTTATCTTTGAGAGTGTGAGAGTTGCTTTTGATTCCGAAAATTCTAAATTGTTGATGAGTTTTGTGTGAGCATGGAATCATTCTTGGTGTGAGGGCATTTGAATGCTTTAGTTGAGCTTGAACTTGCATTTGAAGCAAGCATTGTGAGCTTGAGTTCTATTTGATAATGGTTAGTCACAATTTGAAACTTAGAGTGCACAATTAAACATTGCATGAGTAGTTTGAACCTCTTGTATGCATTCATGTTGAGTCTTGAGTAGCACTGTTTGTCAACATCCTTGTTGAACTTATTGATCTTGTGTTTTACTTGAGGACAAGAAAAAGTTTAAGTTCGGGGTGTTGATGAGTGTGGGATTTTGACTCATTTAGTGCTTATTATTCATAGTATTAGTGTTCTCGATGCCTATTTTGTGCTCTAAACTGATGTTTAAATGCTAAATTGTAGCTATGAAGGCAAAAGATAAAAGCAAGGATATTACCGGGCAAGAACGAGCGGAAAAGCCAAGACCACTCGGCGACCTGTCGAGTGGTACTTCAGCTAGCCAAAAGTTACAATTTGCCAGCCCTGGGGAAAAGCCAACTTGGTGATGAAAATTGACCTTCGGCGAACCGCCGAATGGATCGGCGACAAAGATCCTGATCGCCTAAAGTTACAGAAGTCCAATGGTGAAGAGGCAAGTCAATACGGTGATGGAGAGGGACACTTGGCGCATTGCCGACCTGGTCGGCGATGCTTGACTAATACCGTCGATTGGTCCAAAAGCTGAAAATTTGGAAGAGAATAAATGTGAAATTTAAAAGATTTCAGGAGTTCCAAAATTTTGATCAACTATTCTAAGTGTTTGAGAGTTTTTACCTTGAGTTTTTTATTCCAAACACTGCTCTTAGAGTTTTTGAGTATAATTTTAATTTGGGTTTTGATTCTAAATTAATTTGAAGCATTGTGAAGACTTGGATTTTGTTACCCAGCTGATGGAGAACATAGTTGGTAATATTTTCCTGTTTTTTATAATGTGTGGCTAAAACCCCCATTCTTGGGGATGTGATTATGTGATTAATTGTCTCAATTAGATTATGCGTGTTAGTAATTACTGATCTAATTGTTGTTTTGAAGTGGATTCGATTGATAATTGAGTCTTAACGTATAGATTGTAGTTGTAAATAAAATTCTAGTCTAGTATTCTATTCTTGCTTGAGAAAGAGGTTTTAAAATTAAGCTTATCAACTGATAATTCTAGTGATTGGGTTGTTGTTGATCCAACTCGAGAGAGTAAGTCTTAATTTGATCCTACCAAACTAGCTCGAGAGAGTGGGTAAATTGAGGTCTTGGGCTGTTTATAATTGTGATGCTTGTCGAGGTTCGAGAGAACTTGCTTGATTCATGATAGTTGATCGAGAGCTGGCTATTGCATTTAAAGTCTAGCCTACCCACTAAGATTCAGCGACTTTCGGTAATTAGTAATCACCCGTATAGTGAAATTGGCAATTAATCGATCACATCCCCAAGGATCCCTTTCTACTTGATTATTCCCCTGTTTTTGTAGTTGCTAGTTGACAAACCTAATCCTCCCATTTAACACTAGCTGTCAACCCCTTTAATTTACTTTGACGGTTTCGATAATTTCTATTCCTACAACTGATTAGAACATGCCTCTTACTTCGTAATTGAATTCTTTACCGTATTACTCCCTAAGGGGTCGGCCCTAACTCTTCGTTGGGTTTATACTAGATTGCGACCGCCTACACTTAGAATTGGATGAAGTGTAGTTGAGCGTTATCAGTCCTCATGAGCAAGTCCTCCAAAGAGACCTTTCATTTGCAACTGCTGCAACTTAGTGCTGGTCACGTGGAACACCGTATTGCCCGCAGTTGGAGGCAATCAGATAGCACCCATACTTCCCAACTCATCCTCGTTGACATCATGCAAATTCCCGATGTCATCGTTGTCCCCAAGTTGGCGGTGGTCACTCCCATTTACATTCATCTCTTCACCTATTTAAGAGCAGCCAACAAAAACACAAATAAGATAATTCAACTACAAAAAAATAAGTTCACGACTAAACTTCAATAAAAGAATTCTAAACACCACTCCCGACATCGGCATAATTTTTTGATAACGCCCAACTACACTTCATCCGATTCTAAGTGTAGGCGGTCTCTAACAAGTATAAACCCAACTAAGAGTTGGGGTCGATCCCACACGGAGTGATACGATAAAGAATTCAATTAAGAAGTAAAATAGTGTTCTAATCGTTTGTAGATGTAGAAGTTTCACAACAATAAATTCAATCACAAGGTTTTGAGAATCAATATTAAATGGGGAGATTTGGGTAGCCAATTTACGACTACTAACACCGGAAGTAAGAAAGTAGAGAAGGTTTCTTGGGAGTGTGATAAAGTTGAATGCTAATTTCGCACAATGGGTGATTACTAATTACTCAAAGTCGTTGAATCACTGTGGGTAGGCTAGGTTTTGGAAGCAATAGCCATTTCTCAATCAACTATTGCGAATCAAGTGAGTTCTTTCGAACCTCAATAGGCACAACAAAATTAAACAACCCATTACCTTAATCAATCCACTTTTTCAAGCTACATTTGTAAGATACCTCAAACCCACTTTCTCAAGCTAGATTCACAACAACACAATCGATACAATTATCAACTAAAATTCAACTCTAACATTTCTTTCTCAAGAATGTATAGAGTAATAAGTTAGAATTGCATTTGCAACTACAATTCTTCAATTAAAACACAAACTATCAATTGAACCCACTTCAAAACAACAATAGAATCAGTAACTAACAACACCCATTAGCTAATTAATGCATTCAACTACATAATCACACCCCCAAAAATGGGGTTTTTAGCCAAACATAATAAAGAGCAAGAAATTGTTACCAACGAAGTTTTCCATTAGATTGGCCAACAATCCACAAGTCTCCAATTGCTCAAATTAAAGCTAAAAATATCACAATCTCTAAATTCTTGCTCAAAATATAAAAAAAACAATGTTCTAGAATGCAAGAACTTAAAAACCCAGAAGTGAACAATGTGAGAACTCCTTTTATTTTTTTCAAAATTACATTTAAACGTTCCCAAAATTTCAGCACGGAGTCCACTCGGCGAAATAAGTCGGCCTCGCCGAACAGGTCGGTGATACGACGAGTGATTCTCTTCTCACCTTTGTGACGTGCCTTTCTTAGCGAAATTGTTCTGTAACTTTCAACGATTGAAATCGGCCTCGCCGATCTGTTCGGCGCGTCGTCGAACCACTCTTTTGCTCACTAAGTTGATCTTGTCCATGGGATGGCGAGCTGAAGGTCCACTCGGCGAACCGCCTAGTGGCTTGGGCGAATACCAACTTTGCTTTCCTTAAACTTTTTCATCTTTTTTGCTCCTATTTGCCTCGTAATTTCCTCGCCTTGCTATTTTTCCTTCATTACTGCATATTAAACCCTTAACATCAGTTATGATCTTAAAATAGGCATTGAGGACACTAATGTAATAGCCCGTAAACTAGTAGGCTAAACTAGAGCTAAACGTGACGGTTAGAGCCATCGAATTGGGCAAGGGCCAAGGGAGAAGACTAGGGCAGTCCACTATCCCCTTGGCACTTCCCCACCTACCACGCCCACCACCACGGCTCGTGGTAAGGACCACGACCCTTGGTGTGGCTTGTAGTGGGCTAGGCAGTAGGCATGCCAAAATTACCCAAAATGAGGACCCTCCCAATGAGCCACTTAAACGCTCGTGAAGGCCACCACGGCCAGTGGAAAGGGTCGTGGTCTTGACTTGGACTTATGGGGGCAATGGGTGGCAACCGTAGCCACTTTCTCATGACCCACGAACGGCACCACGGCCCTTGGTAAGGACCACGACCCGTGGGAAGGGTCGTGGAGATGCCTTAGAATCTAGGGGTTTTGGGGTAAGGCTGCCTAGCCACTGCCTCAAACTCCACGGAGGGGACCATGGCTCGTGGTGAAGACCACGACTCGTAGGACCTCACGTGGTCCCTAGGCAGGTCACTTTAAGTTGAGGGTTAATTGGTCAATTCTGATTTTAATCTAACTTAAGTTAGGTCGTTTTGCCTAAATCTAGGACCACTATATAAGTCATTTTAACTCTAAAACTCACCCAATTAAGTGATATTTTCCAAAACCTAAAAGAATCCCAAAGTTCATCCTCTCCAAAAATTCTCTCTCTAGAAAACTTAAAGAAGAAGAAGAAGAAGAAGAAGGAGATTCAAGCTAGGGTATCAAGAGCAAGCTTTTGTACATCAATTTCTTTGGGCTTTGATAGTAAGGTATGGTAGCTTTCATCCATGGATACCTTTCATCCATGGAGTTCCCTCAAAATCTCCAATTTCATAAAGGTAGAAATTCTCAATTGTTAGGGTTTGATTCAGAATTCATGGGTTCCTTTCAAACTTGATTTTAATGATTGAATTGATTTATATTAAGCATTAATTCATGATTTCCTATGATTTTTATGATGTTTCCCCATGAACCCGTGTAGATCCCATATTTTCCAATTTTGATGATATAATGTAGTTTTGATTATGAAAGAAGCTTTTTATGAAATCAAGCATGAATTGATGAATTACAATGATTTTATGATGTATCCCCAAGAACCCATGAAATTCCCATATTTCTCAATTGTGATCTTATGATGTGAGTCTTTGTTGATAAAAGAGTAATTATATGAATTTATTCATGAAGTGATAGAATCACATGAATTATAATGAAATCCATGTCTAATGCTTGACTTCTAGATGTGATGATTGTAAGTAAGCTTTGAACCTTGAAAGGGAAAAGTATGAGATTATGCATGTTTTATGAAATCTATATAAATACTTTAAGAATACTTTGAGAGTGAAGTGTCAATGATTATGATATTGTGGTTGTGCTGATTGAAAGGCTATTCTCATGAACACATAATGAACATGATGTGAATGGTTTTCTCACATAATGAAGATTCTAGGTTGAAAGACTTTCTCACCTAATTGAATCTAATATATACATGTAGACATAAATGGTGAAAGGTTTTCTCACACATGATCTAAGAGTTATCCTAATGAACTAAGTTGTATTAATTGTCAAGGACATCCTTCCATGAAACATGAGTTAAGTCAAGATTTAATAAGTACTCCGTGGGATTAATGCTTCACACCAAGTGGATATTGAATATGAGATGGAAGCCTTTTACGCAAGTTGAGTGCGGGTTTCCCAAGTATGTCTCATGAGATGAAAGCCTTTTACGCAAGTTGTGTCCGGGTTTCTAGTAAAAATATCCTTATCCCATAAACTACGTGCCCCCGTAGGATATTTAGCTAGTGGATCCACCCAAGCTAACAAACCATGGTTCTACCTTAGGAAAGTAGAACACCCCTTTTTGGGGTGGGTAACACCGGGTGTTCATGCTATAGCTCACATGATCTCCTGTCGGTTAAGGCTTATTCCCACAACAAGAACATCAATAATGAACTATGGTTTCTCAAGAAGCTTTGTATATGAGTTCAAAGGTTTTAAAGATGATAATGACTTATATTACCTACGTTTTATGACTTATGAATTCTAACCTCTTATATCATGTTTAACTTGGTAAATTGCATGCTTTGAAATGAAATTCCCCTTTTTGCATGTTTTAAATGTTTCCATGCATAGTTATCATACTTAGTGCATTATTGTACTAACGCATACTCTTGCCTACATTTTTCTCAAATGTAGGGTACGGTGCTCAAGGTGGTAATTCTTTTGACTAGAGCTTGGATTTGATTGTTTTCCCGAGCTTGGTGAGTACTAATGGTTCGAGGACAGATTTTCCTATGTTTAGTTTCTTTCATGTACTTTCCCTTTTGAACATGTTGCATAGGCTAGGCCCAATTTCATTCGATATTGTAATAGATGGCTATGATCAGACAAAGTGTCTAGACTTCCACTTTCTTTTATGAAAAACTTTTGAGACTTGAAATATGTTTTACTCTTATTGTTCTATTGCTTATGTTATGAGGACTAAGTGGCTTGTATGGAGTCCTTCGGGGTTCTATACGCTATGTTACATCTAGGGGGTACCCCTGGGTCGTGACAATCTTGGTATCAAAGCACAAGGTTTAAAATTGTCCTAGGATGATGTCTCATAAGACACGTATAGTAGAGTCTTGTACATGAGTGTGAAGCGCGCCACATTTATAAATGAGAGACTATAAGATGTTTAGGAAACTCCACTTCTTTCATTACTCTGAAGTCGTGCGATATATTTTAACTCTATAAGGTCTTTCTCCTAATCCTCACCCGGTGGTCTACAGGACATGACTACTCAAGGAAGTTTTACTAGTGGAATTGAGGGAGACAATGTTGATCAAGGAGCTCCTCCTCAAGCTCCTCAAGTTTCGGTTGATCCTTCGACCGATCAAGTGACTAATGCAGAGATTAGGTTTGCTTTCCAAATGTTGACTCAAGCCGAGATAGAAACCTTAGATTTTATGGGTCAAAAATGGAGGAAGATCCTCAAGAGTTCATAGATGAGGTCTCTAAGGTGTTGGACTTTGTGGGAGTGACTCCGGTAGAGAAGGCGGAATTGGTCGCTTATCAATTGAAAGGTGTTGCTCAGACTTGGTTCTACCAATGGAAAGAAGCGAGGCCAGTAGAAGTGGGTCCCTTGGAGTGGGAACGGTTTAAGAATTGTTTTCTTGATAGGTTTTGCCCTCTAGATATGAGAGAGGATATGGTACTTGAGTTTATTAACCTTTGTCAAGGTAACCTGAGTGTTAAGGAATATGCATGGATGTTCAATCGGTTGTCGAGATATGCTCCATCTATAGTGGCCGACCCTAGGTCGAGAATGAGTAAGTTCGTGTCGGGTGTGTCCGAGTTAGTAGTGAAAGAATGTCGTACGGCTATGCTTGATCGTGATATGGATATTTCTCATCTTATGATTTATGCCCAACGGATTGAAAAGGAGAAACTTAAGGAGAGGTCTAGTATGGGCGATGATAATTTCTTTCAAGAAAGGTCCGATGGACATGGTCGTTCTAAATTTCAACAAGGATTTTCTGGACAAGGTTCTTTTAATGTCCCTCCAAGGTGCAACCAAGAAGGGTGTTTGACCCTAAGTCTCAAGGAGATGGCAGTTGGGTTCTTTGGCCAGGAAGTGATAAGTGTGATAAAAGACATGCGGGTGAATGCCTAGCGGGTTCCAAGGTTTGTTTTGGTTGTGGTAAGATGGGCCACAAGATAAGGCATTGTCCTTCAGTTTCTAGAAATGAAGGAGATAGTCGTCGTAGGTCTCAACCCTATCCTTCATCTGGTCCAATTGGTTCAGGTACTCGTGCTCCCAAACAAGATAGATTTTATACTCCCTAGGCTAGAGGTGAACAAGAGTATCCTCTAGATATGGCTACCGTATGTTTAAAGTTTATAATTAGATTGTTTATGCTGTTAGATCTCGGTATTACCTTGTCTTTTGTGACGCCATATGTGGCTATGACGTTTGATGTTCTTCTGAATGTGTTGTTACAACCTTTTTCCGTCTCTACTCTTGTAAGTTGTTCTATTGTGGCTAGAGGGTTTATAAAAAGTGCCCCGTTTCCCTATCCCATAGAGTTACACTTGTTGGTTTGGGAGAGCTTGACATGTTAGAGTTAGTTGTTATTATTGGGTATGGATTGGCTGCACTATTGTTATGTTTCTATTGATTGTAGAACTTGTGTGGTCATGTTTCAATTTCCAATGAACCTATCCTAGAGTGGAAGGGGGAAGTTCTATATCTAGAGGTTAGTTGTTCCTTACATGAAGGTTAGAAGGATGATGGCTAAAGGTTGCTTTCACCACCTAGTTAGGGTGAGGGAATTAGATTTTTGGTATTGACCAACTTCAAGGGGCTAATTATTTCTCTAAGTTTGATATTCGATCGGGTTATCACTAATTTAGGGTGAGAGGGGATGATATTCCAAAGATGGATTTTAGAACCCGGTATGATCATAATTAATTTTCGGTAATGTCGTTTGGGTTGACTAATGCTCCGGTGAGATTTATGGATTTGATGAATAGGGTGTTTTAGACAATACCTTTACATGTTAGTGATTGTGTTCATTAATGATATTTTGATCTATTCAAGGAGTGAGAATGAGCATGTTGATCATATGAGGGTTGTGTTGCAAGTTCTTAAAGACCAACAACTTTTTGCAAAGTTTAGAAAGTGTGAATTTTGGTTAAGGTCCGTAGCTTTCCTTGGTCATATTGTGGCTAATAAGGGTATTGAGGTAGATCCTAAGAAGATGGATGCGGCCAAGAGTTGGCCTAGACCTCTAACTTCTTCGGATATTAGAAGCTTCTTAGGTTGGCCGGTTATTATAGAAGGTTGTTGAGGGATTTTCTTCCATTGCCTCTCCGTTGACGGCTTTGACTCAAAAGAAGGCTAAGTTTATTTGGTCGAAAGCTTGTGAGAAAAGTTTTCAAGAGTTGAAAGATAGACTTACTTCCGCTCTGGTGTTGACCTTACCGGAAGGTACGGATGGTTTAGTGGTGAATTGTGATCCCTCTAGAGTTGGGTTGGGATGTGTCCTTATGCAAAATGGTAAAGTGATTGCCTATGCTTCAAGGCAACTTAAAGTCTATGAGAAGAATTATCCTACCCATGACCTTGAGTTAGCGGTGGTTGTTTTTGCCTTAAAAGATTTGGAGGCATTATTTGCATGGGGTTCATGTTGATGTTTTCCCCGATCATAAGAGGTTACAATATATGGGTAGTCAAAAGGACTTGAAAATTGCCAAGAAGGTGGCTAGAGTTATTAAGAGATCTAGACATAAGTGTTCTTTATCACCTCGGTAGAGGTAATTGGGTAGCGGATGCTCTTAGTCGATTTTATATGGGTAGTTGACTCACATAAGTAAAGAAAAGAAAGAGTTCGTTCGAGATGTTCATAGGTTAGCCCGATTAGGTGTTCAATTAGTGGATTCCACCAAAGGGTGGTGTTATGATTTACAATGGGTCTGAATCGCCTTTTGTGGTGGAGGTGAAAGCTAAGAAAGGACTTGATCCAATTTTAGTTGACTTGAAAGGAGTAGTGATTAAGAAATTCGAAGAGGCTTCCTCCCAAGGGGGATATGGTGTGCTTAAATAACAAGGTTCTTGAGTTTGGTGTTCATGATTGGGTTTTTCTTTGAAATTCCACCTATGAAGGGTGTGATGAGGTTTGACAACAGAGGGAAGCTTTGTCCCCGTTTTGTAGACCCATAGGAAATCTTGAGACATATTGGTAAGGGTGCTTATAAGCCTGAATTGCCTAATGAGTTGGCATCGGTGCATCCGGTTTTCCATGTCTCTATATTGAAAAAAGTGTGTTGGAGATCCGACATCCATAGCTCCCTTAGAAGGGTTGAGAGAAGATGAAAGTATTTTGTATGAGGATGTTCTGGTAGAGATTCTAGACCGGCAAGTAAGGAAATTGAGAAACAAGGAAATAGCTTCCGTAAAGGTCTTATGGAGGAATCAACTAGTTGAGGGTACTACTTGGGAGGCCGACGCTGATATGAAGTCCCGCTATCCTCATCTTTTTCCTTCTACTCCTATTCTAGCTTGAGGTAATTACTTCCTCTTGAGTTTTCCTTGTATTGGGACTCATGTGTGTTATATGAGTTTTCCATGATTTCCCTATGGCATGCATGTTCATGAGAAACTTATGTTTAGAAGAAAAATGATTTTATATGATTGATTTTCCTCATGTTGTTGTGCATTGAGTATCAATTGCCTATTGACTTCATGAGATTAATTGATGAACATGCTTTTAATTATGCTTTTTGAGAGTAAATTGCATAAAGGCTCCATGAGATTGTGTTGAGCATGCTTTTATCTTGGAGAAGGTAATTCCTCCTAAGAACATGATAAATGTTGAATTTCGTACATAATGGGTTGTTAGATGTAGTTCTTACTTTCTTATGATGCATTGAGTATGTTTGAGTTGGAGTTGATGTTTCCTCCTTTGTTTTGTGCATTGTTATGATGTTGCATGCATGATGGGCTGCTAGTCTTGAATCTTTAATCCCGTAAGGTGTCTAAAACATCATTCGAGGACGAATGTTCCCAAGGGGGAGATATTGTAACACCCCGGAAACTAGTAGGCTAAACTAGAGCTAAACGTGAGGGTTAGAGCCATGGAATTGGGCAAGGGCCAAGGGAGAAGACTAGGGCAGTCCACTCTCCCCTAGGCACTGCCCCACCTACCACGCGCACCACCATGGCTCGTGGTAAGGACCACGGCCCTTGGTGTGGCTCGTATTGGGCTAGGCAGTAGCCATGCCAAAACTGCCCAAAATGAGGACCCTCCCCACGAGCCACTTAACAGCTCGTGAAGGCCACCACGGCCAGTGGGAAGGGTCGTGGTCTTGACTTGGCCTTGTGGGGGCAATGGGTGGCAACCCTAGCCCCTGCCTCATGACCCACGAAAGGCACTACGGCCCGTGGAAAGGGTCGTGGAGATGCATTGGCATCTAAGAGTTTCGGGGGAATGCTGCCTAGCCACTACCTCAAGGTCCGCGGAGGGGACCATGGCTCGTGGGACCTCACGTGGTCCTTGGGCAGGTCACTCTAAGTTGAGTTTAATTGGTTAATTCAGGTTTTAATCTAACTTAAGTGAGGTCATTTTGCTTAAGTGTAGGACCACTATATAAGTCATTTTAACTCAAAAACTCACCCAATTAAGTAATATTTTCCAAAACCCAAAAGAATCCAAAAGCTTATCCTCTCCAAAAATTCTCTCTCTAGAAAACTTGAAGAAGAAGAAGACGAAGGAGATTCAAGCTAGGGTTTTAAGAGAAAGATTTTGTACATCAATATCTTTGGGCTTTGATAGTAAGGTATGGTAGCTTTCATCCATGGATACCTTCCATCCATGGAGTTCCCTCGAAATCTCCAATTTCAAAAAGGTAGAAATTCCCAGTTGTTAGGGTTTGATTCAAAAGTATGGGTTCCTTTCAAACTTTATTTTAATGACTGAATTGAATTATATTAAGCATGAATTGATGATTTCCTATGATTTTTATGATGTTTCCCCATGAACCCATGTAGATTCCATATTTTCCAATTATGATGATATAATGTGGGTTTTGATTATGAAAGAAGCTTTTTATGAAATCAAGCATGAATAGATGAATTATAATGATTTTATGATGTATCCCCAAGAACCCATGAAATTCCCATATTTCTCAATTGTGATCTCATGATGTGGGTCTTTGTTGATGAAAGAGGAATGTTATGAATTTATGCATGAAGTGATAGAATCACATGACTTATAATGAAAACCATGTCTAATGCTTGAATTCTAGATGTGTTGATTGAAAGTAAGCTTTGAATCTTGAAAGGGCAAAGTATGAGATTATGCATGTTTTATGTAATCTATATAAATGCTTTAAGAACACTTTGAGAGTGAAGTGTCAATGATTATGATATCGTTGTTGTGTTGATTGAAAGGCTATTCTCATGAACATATAATGAACATGATGTGAAAGGTTTTATTACATAATAAAGATTCTAGGTTGAAAGGCTTTCTCACCTAATTGAATCTAAGATTTACATGTAGACATGGACGGTGAAAGGTTTTCTCACGCATGATCTAACAGATATCCTAATGAACTAAGTTGGATTAATTGTCAAGGACATCCTTCCATGAAACATGAGTTAAGTCAAGATTTAATAAGTACTCTGTGGGATTAATGCTTAGCACCGAGTGGATATCGAATATGAGATGGCAGCCTTTTATGCAAGTTGAGTGCGGCTTTTGCAAGTATGTCTCATGAGATGGAAGCCTTTTACGCAGGTTGAGTCCGGGTTTCTAGTAACAATATCCTTATCCCATAAACTACGTGCCCCCGTAGGATATTTAGCTGGTAGATCAGCCTAAGCTAACAAACCATGGTTCTACCTTAGGAAAGTAGGACACCCCTTTTCGGTGTGGGTAACACCGGGTGGTCATGTTATAGCTCACATGATCTCATGTCGGTTAAGGCTTATTCCCACAACAAGAACATGAATAATGAA